>VDFB02130637.1:0-19333 GCA_007258455.2 Sequoia sempervirens
CAATAAAATTTTTACTAGATTATACATAAGGAAAAATAATTATAATGTGCACCTTGTAATGGTAGGATGCTCGCAGAGGGGATATGCAAAAATGGAATTATCTGTGTTGGAAGGATTCCATGTTGAATCGTTTACAGCCAATCTCTGAACTAAATTTATTGAGGTTGAGGGATGGATCAGCCAGAACATAAGCCTAAAACTTTGGCTGCATCTTCAAACCCTTGGTAAGAGTAGAAAGCGAACAAACAGCATAACGACACTCGAATAAGAAGGTGCTCCCAATTGGTTCACAGAGAGAATCCCCCTAAATTTTTTCTTGCCTCCTCTTAAAGAAAATACCAAATTCTCCGTTCAACCGCCCTAACTCCTCTTTCTCCTCCGTAAAGGATTTTCAAAAATAACTAATTAATTTATTTACCCCCTTTAATTAATCATTACTTTATGTATTTATTTATTTAATTTCAACCAATAACTTCTTTTTATTTTAAATTACTTCCATTTAACTCTAAATTTTAACTAAAACAAATTTTCGTAAATAATTAACTTTTAATTAAAATATAATTGAATAAATATTTTTACCTTAATTCATTTAATCTTAAATACAATTTTAATATTTATACCTCTCTAATATTTTCTTACTTTTAGATTTATTAATTGAATTTAATGATAATCATTAAATGATAATTACTTTTCCTCATCAAATTCGATTACTTTCAATAACTAACTCCCAAGATAATTAAATTAATTTTATTAATCAAATCCAAACATATTATTAGTGTTATCTCATAACCCTAAAAATTAAATTAAATAATAAAATCACATCATCACGACATTACTAACAACTACTTACTTGACATCAATGATGACCGAAACGGGGTGGGCACTACATGGATAGAGATGGAAGAGACAAATAGGGAAAGGTAGAGGGAAAGATAGAGATATATGGGAAGAGAAAGAGAACTTGGCTACATGTGCCAAGATTTGCAAAGCCTCAAATTTATGCTATAAAGCTATATAGTGAAAAACTTATAGAAATGATCTATAGAAAAATTTAAAGCAATTAGGTTTTTGGATCACACAATAGTTTGCAGGTTTATTAGGGAAAAATAATAATATAATTTAATCTCTATTATATAATAAATAATTTAATTTCTATTATATATAAATAAGAATCTAATAATTATTAATTAATATATATATATTATATAAAATTTTAAATTTACATTATATATTAATTATGCTAAAATATACTTAACTATGTAGGGTAAAGAATGCCATAACGTTAAAACCTAAGTGTGCTCATTATTATTATATATTATATTCTATAATACAAAATATTAAATATAAATATGAAATATTATAAGTCATAATTAATATATTTCTATTAAATCAAAATAAATTAATTTATAAAAAATCTCATACTTTAATTGATCTTTGGATAGTTTAGGAAAAAGAAAAATATACATGTATGTTAATATGTTAGAGTATGTAGTGAATATAATAATTAATGCATAAAATAAAATAAAAATATATATAAATATTATTATATAATAAAAATATAAAATAGGTCGATAAGGGCATGGTTAGGTGGTCAAGGCGCTTGGTTGTAGTGACAGTCGCCAAGGTTCAAGCCCTCGCTGGGCCAAAGTGCTTGTAGGCCTTGTGCCTTCACTAGGCCAATACGCTCGTGGGTTTGGTAGTTTCTTGTGGTTTCTTGTACCCGATTCATAGCTCTAGTCAAAAGCATTTACCCCTAATAATATGGGTGCACTACACCTTTTTTAAAAAAATATAAAATATAAAATAAAATTAATAATATAATAATAGTAATAATAATAATAATAATATATAAACGTGGGCGGTTGGGGGGGCGACCCTCCAAGCTAGCGGAGGGATTTTGACAGACTAAGGTGAGTGGCACCCATGTAGGGGAGAATAGTGTTGAGGTGGAAGCTGAAGGCTTTGTAGAGTGAAAGGCAGGAGATGTCATTCAAGGCGAGTACAAGCATTGAAGGCTAACAGATTAAGCACATTTTTTTATGAAGGTCTGACATACGAAGTAGGGATTGTAGGAAAAAATCTCTGTCGCAAGGACAACTTGCCTTGCTTAGAAATGATTCTTCATTCGTGTGTTGATAGCATTGCTTGGTGAGCATGGGCTTTATTAATGAGTGGAGGTGACAGTATGCACAACATAGTAACACATTCTTGGCGTTGTTACTTTGTTAATGATGGTGAGTTGGTTGGAAAACATTGCCCGGCTTTTGGAGTTGTCTGCGGGTGCCAATTTGGTCAAGTGCTTGAAGTTTATCATAGAAGTTTTTGTGGAGGGTTTGACGTGGTTTGGAGCAGACACCCCAATTTCTCTGTATGTGATGTTGAGCTAGGTAGTGTTTCAAGAGATAATCAATTAGAGGTTGAATTGAATTTTTCTCAACATCGATCCTCTCACAGTTGTGGTGGTCAAAATGATTTTGGTTACTAGTCACCTCAAGCACAAGGAGTATGGGAGAGACAATGCGCATGTATCCTCATAGTTCTTGGCCTCTCTACTTGATAGCTAAGTTTCTAAGATGGAGGCGAAGGAGCTGTTGGTGATGTTGTTCAGGAAGGATTTGGTAGGTGATGTGGAGGAAGTACTGAAGGAAAAAAATTTAGGCACTATGATCTTGTGTCCAGATGATTTGGAGCTCTTGTGAAAGACTGATAAGGCCATTAAGTTTTATCCCTCCCTCTTGGACCTAAGCAGGATGACTCTCATGTGCCACTATTTGATTGTTGTTGTTGCAGTAGAGTATCTAAAGAAAATGCTTGGATTAATGGTGATTGAAGGCTTCAAATAGATTAGGGACTTTGAGTCCTTTGCAAAGCTTAATGGGTTTCTATAAATCATTTTGTTTCTAGAATTTTCTAGTAGTTGCTAAGGTCTAGTTGTGGCTAGTATAAGTTTGGGGTTTTTTGGGTTTTGATAGTGACACTGTCAATTTTGAAAACTTTATAATAATATATAAACAATATCATTTTTTAAATGAACTATCAATTGACCTCATGTACTACACAAATATAATTGACCTTCTGCACCTCTTCTGCATGCCCATTGCATTATAATTAATAGGGATGTGGATAAACAAATAGAGATGGAGAGAGGGAGAGATGAAGAGAGAAATAGGGGGAGGTAGAGGGAGAGATAGAGATATATGGGGAGAGAAAGAGAACTTGGCTACATGTGCCAAGATTTGCAAAGCCTCAAAACTATGCTATAAAGATATATATAGTGAAAAGCTTATAGAAATGATCTATAGAAAAATTTAAAGTAATCAAGTTTAAATGGATTACACCGTAGTCTCCAAGTTTGGTAAAAAATATTTTTTCGCTAAATTGGAGAAGTGAATTTGGTAGATTGCATTATAAAATATACTATTAACATGAATAAGGGAGGACATGTCATCGAATAGAGAGAGAAGTGAGGACTTCTTAAAATATAACTAAAGTGAGATTTTCTTCAAATATAATTAAAGGATAAAGTGGGATTTTATTTATTTTCTCTCTGTCTCTCTATATATATATATATATCCCCTTTCTCTCTTGTTCTTTCCCCCTCTATATCTCCCTCTTTCTATCCCTATCTCTCCCTCTCTCCCTATTCCAAACATAATATGAGCCTATTGATAATGGAACCTAATTACCTTCTTGATTAAGAAGTTATTTTTTCTATCTCCCCTATATGTCTCTTTATCTCTACATATCTGACCCTCTCTTACCATATATCTCTATCTCTCTCTCTTTCTCTTCCCATATATCTTTATCTCTCTCTCTCTCTCTTCCCATATATCTCCATCTCTCTCTTTCTCTTCCCATATATCTTTATCTCTCTCTTTCTCTTCCCATATATCTCTATCTCTCCCTCTACCTTACCCTATTTCTCTCTCCATCTCTATTTGTTCTCTAATTGTTCTCTATTTTCTAAGTTCAAATAATTTATCTTGTACTTAAAACAATAGAAAAAGAAAACTTTTAATTATATGTAGCTACATAATATATGACTATGTGCATAGAGAGATAGAGGAGATAGATGAAGATAGATGTAGAGATGAAGATTGAGAAAGAGAGGAAGAGGGGAGAAGATAGATGTAGAGATGAAGATAGAGATAGAGAGATAGATAGGGGGATAAGGAGGGAATAAGGGAGGAATATATGGGGAGAGATAGAGAGGGGGGAGAAAAAGGGAGAGAGATAGGTAGAGGTAGAGAGAGGAGAGGGGGAGAGATAGGTAGAGAGGGGGAGAGAAGAAGAGGAGGGAGTGAGGGAAAGATAGCTCTCTCTCTATATATATAGGACTTGATATAGAGAGAGAGTGATAGGGAAAGAGAGACAGGGAGATAGATAGAGAGATATGGAGAGAGATAGAGAGATCGGGAGATAGAGGTAGAGAGATATATAGAGAAAGAGTAGGAGAGATGGAGTGAATAAGAGAGGTGGAGATAGTGAGATATAAATAGAGAGGGATATCAAGATAAAGGGAACAAGAGAGTCTAAATAAGGTTAGAGACAAGTTGAGAGATAGAGATAGAGATAGGGATAAATATGGAATGCTTGAATATATGAAAGATGGAGAGAGATATTGAGAGAAAGAGAGGGGGATATATAAGTATAAATAGATAGAGATGGAGGGTGAGGGAGGGAGAGATAGAGAGGGAGGGAGGGTAGACAGATAGAAAGAGTGAGTGATAAGGGGAAAGGAAGAGAGAGGGAGAGGTATAGTGAAATAGAGGAGGTGATAGTGACAAGTGATAGAAAGAGAGAGATAGAGAGGGGGAGAGATAGAGAAGGGGAGAGATAGAGCGTGTATAGAGATTGATATAGGGAGGGAGAAACAAGGAGTGTGTTTATGAGTGAAAGAGAGATATAGAGAGAAATGGAGAGAGATAGAGAGGAATATAGAGATAGAGATGGAGATGGAGATGAAATATCATTTGATAAATGGTGTAACAATTGACCTCATGTACTACACAAATGTATGAAAAGAGTAGACCAAATTTTCCCTAATTAATATATATTATAATTATTAGTAATATTATTATATTGGGGTATGACCCTTAGCTCAATTGGCTAAAGAATCTAGTCTTACCCATCCTTGTAATATATATTATATTATATATAGTTGATATATAAAATAAAATAACTATAATTATTATGTACATATGTTATCTTATAATACATATAATATTAACATTATAATTATTAATGTATAATATATAAGTAATATATTATATCATAATATATTATTTGATAATATATAATACTATATTATATAAGCATATATAATAAATAACTATAATATATAATATTATTAATAACTATTTTTTATATAGTTATTAAAATATTAATAAATATATTAAATATAATTTTAATTTATAATATATATTAAATGGAGACCAGGTTTTGACCCCTTGGCAGATCTTACCTGTTTGTCCCCTGTTTGGGTTCATTTTCCTGGCCTCCCACTGGAATTCTGGGATGAAAGGATTTTCTGATGGATTGGGAACTCCTTTGGTAGTTTCGTGGCTATGGACACAGTCACTTTGGCAAAATCTAGGTTGGTGTTTTCCCATTTTTGTGTTAATGTCTCCATAAATAAAGCTCTTCCCAAATTTATTATTATTAAATCTAAATGGGGGAAGTGGACTCAAGCTCTTGGTTATGAGAATGCCACTCTGTTTTGCCAAAAGTATGGTAAACAGGGTCATGTTATTTTTGACTGCAAGAAGGTTGTTATGAAGGATGCTTCGTTGAAGGATAAAAATCCTTCCAGCCCTTCGATGGTACAGGATAAACTGCTTGACCCAAGCACTAGTGGTGTTGGTGAGCCATTAAAATCAGGTGAGTTGGACTACTACCCCTTCACGGATGGCTTGAATGAACTTCAGAAATCCCCTGTCTTGGGGGAAAAGATAGAAACTAATTTGAAAATAAGCTGCTCTAAAGGGCTGGAAAAGGGTGAAGTCTTTCCACTAATGGATGTGAATTTGGTGTCTGGCTCTTGTGTCCTTCTGTGGAAGGAAACTTCTAGGTCCTCTCCTATGTCCGATGTGTGTCTGGATTCTGCCATGAAGAAGCTGGATGTCGATGGTGCTGACAATCCTAGATGTGAGACCATGATGGACATCTCAGCCACTTCTTAGTGTTCCGAGGGTGCATTATTTTGTACCCCCTCTAAGTTAGTTTTGACTAACTCGTGCATTCCCACTCCTCAACTGGCTACTATGAAGGACTACTCTGTGGAGGTAACTAAGTCTGTTATTCTCTCCCCGAGCTCTAAATTGACAGCCCAGTTGGAGGGTGATATCTCAGAGGATTGGCAGAACCCAAAAAGGAAAACGAGGAATAAGAAAGTGGATGTTGGAATGGAAAGTAGAGTTGGGAGACCTTCAAAGAGACTATCTAGGCACAAAGCCACGACCAGGGATATTGCCAGCAACAGGAAATCTACCCTTGATTCAACTCACAGAGGAAAGAAATGAAGTTCCTTTCATGGAACATGAGAGGACTAAACAGTCCTCTAAAACAATGTGCCTTAAGGTAATATTTTATTAATATGAAGATAGATGTCCTGCTGCTCTAGGAAGTCAAAATGACCTACCAGTCGCTTTTCTCTTCCATCAATAAAATTTGGCTAGGATCTGCCTTCTTTTATAGTGAGGTGGATGGTGCTTTGGGAGGTGTTGCTACCTTGTGGAATCTTGCTAAAGTTTTGGGTGAAGCATTTTCCTTTTCTCAAAATTATCTTACTGTGACTCTAAAACTGACAATCTCACCTGGCATTTGTTTAATATCTATGCACCAAATTCTAGAGGTGGAAGAAAGAAGATGTGGGAGGAAGTGTCATCCTTAATAATGAGTAATAATAGTGTGTGGTTTATGGTGGTTGGAGACTTTAATTCCCCCCTTTTTCCTTTGGAGAAGTTGGGTGGCTTGATGGACTATAGTGATAGTATGAATGATTTGGCTAAATTCATTAACATTTCTGGTTTGTTTGACTTGAAGTTAAAGGGCAATCCTTTTACATGGTTGAACAATAGGAAGGGCATTCAACTTATTTAGGTTCGGCTAAATAAGGTCCTTGTCTCGACCGGCTGGGATCTTGGATGCAATGCCTCCCTTACCTCCCTCCTCAGGACTGTCTCTGATCATAATCCTATCATCCTTTAGTGGTCTGACAAACCATTTTTGGGCCCACACGCTTTTAGATTTGAGATAATGTGGATGTCTCACCAAGATTTTAGAAAATTCATTGAGAATTGGTGGAGCCACCCTGTTCAAGGATCGACTATGTATAGAATATCCCAAAAGTTGGAACTTATTAGGAAAGAAGCCAAAGGTTTGTCCAAGGTGACTTTCGGTGACTTTTTCAAAACTAAGAAGATGATCAAGGACAATCTTGAGGGGTTCCAAAAGATTATGGCCTTGGGCCATTCTTAGCAATTTGTTCATGTCGAAGAAGAAAATTGGAGGAAAAAGTGGAAGGATATTTTAAGTAAAGAAGAAATATATTGGAAGCAGAGATCAAGAGTCCAATGGCTTAAGGAGGGTGACAGGAACTCTTCCTTTTTCCATAGGACGACCAGTAGACATAGAAAGAGGAATACCATTAAGTGTTTGATGAATGATTCTAATCAAGAAGTCAAGGAGGTTGACAAAATTGGAGAGGTTGTTGAATAGTACTTTAGATAGATCTACTCTGATATTGGCATTCCCCCCTCTGATGAACTTCAGGTGAGGCTCCTGGGTTAGCTCCCACATGGTATTAGTGAGTATGACAACCGTCAACTCTATGCCCCTATGACAGAGGAAGAGGTTTGTACTGTTGTGTTTTCTATGGGAGCCTAAAAGGCCCCAAGACTGGGTGGTTTCCCTCCAGCCTTCTTTCAAGAATATTGGGACATTGTTAGCTATGATATTACTATGGTTGTTAAAGATTTCTTTAGGACTGGTAAATTGTTAAAGAAATTAAACAATACTTTTATTGTGCTTGTTCCTAAAGTGCAGGATCCTATACACATGACTGACTTTAGACCTATAAGTCTTTGTAACACTGTCTACAAGATTTTTTCCAAAGTCCTTGTCAACCAATTGAAGCCATTATTAGACACAATTATCAGTAGATGTCAGAATGGGTTTGTGCCAGGCAGACAAATCTTGGATGCTGCTATTATGACTCATGAAATAATTCATTCTATGGAGAAAAGTAAGAACCAAGGTATGGCTTTTAAACTTGACATTTCCAAAGCCTATGATAGGGTCAGATGGAAGTTTTTGTATTCTATCCTTGCTAAGTTTGGCTTTAAAGATAGAGTTATTGGTATCATTAGGGAGTGTGTGGAGTTTTTTCAGTATTCGGTGCTTGTCAATGGGATCCCCTAGGGTTCCTTTAAAGCTGGTAAAGGTCTTAGATAGGGGGATCCCCTCTCCCTACCTATTCATCATGGTGGCTGAGGTTTTTGGTAGGAATTTTCTTTCCTTGCTCAACTCAGGGAAAATTCAAGGGATTAGGGATGCCTCCACCCTTCCTCCCTCTGTTCTCTAAAATTTTGTTGATGATACATTTCTTTTTGGAAAGTCCTCTGTGATTGAAGCTAGAGAATGGAAATTCCTCCTGCAAGATTATGCTTGTGCTTCTAGCCAATGTATAAATTATAACAAAAGTAGTGTCTATTTCTTCAACACCAGAGCTGATCTCTAAGCTAAGATTTTAGCCATCCCAAGTTGCCTTAGTGCTTCTCTCCCTGGTATCTACCTAGGCCTACCGCTTACTATTAAGGAGGTGTCACACAACTTTTGGAATGGTATTATGGAGAGAATGCAAAAGAAACTTGTTGGTTGGAAAGGCCAACTTCTTAGTAATGTTGGTAAACTCCAACTTCTTAAGGCCTCCCTTCAAGGAATTTCATTCTACTTTCTCTCTCTCTTTAGGATTTCAGGCTCCATGGCTAAAAAGTTGGAAAGAATTCAAAGATCCTTTCTCTAGATGGGAATGGAAGAAAAGAAAAGACTAGCTCTAGTGAATTGGGACACTGTTTGTCACCCCAAATGTCAAGGGGGCCTAGGGATCAGGAAGATTACTAATTTGAACAAAGCCCTTATTGCCAAGATGGGCTAGGGTTTGGTACAGGGAAGGGTAGAATGGTGTAATATAATGAAGGTTAAATACCTTAATTAGAGACATTTTTTAAGAGCCTTGGACCTAATTGATCTTCCTCTGGGCACTAAGATTTGGAACAATATCCTTAAAAGTAGGTCCCTCTTGAAGGAAGGGGTCAAATGGAAAATTGGTAATGGGAGATCAATTAGAGTCTGGGAGGATAGCTAGATTGGGAGCAAACCCCTTGTTGATAGTCACTTTAATATATTGAGGGAACACACTAAATATCTCATTGGTACTTATATTTCTGATTATACCTCACCCAGAGCTAGATTGAAACTCTAAAGTTGTCTTTCTTACATTGGCCTAACCTTCTGCCAAAGGTTACAGAGCTTCAAGAGCTTTTGAATATGGTTAGACTCTCTCTATTTCCCAAGGAGGACAAAATTTTTTGGTCAAAGAATTACATTGGGGAGTTCACTATTAAGTCTGCTTATCTGCTGCTTCTCAGGTTTGGCAATGACGAGCAGTGTTGGAGGAAGGTGTGGATTCATAAGCTCATCCCTAAAATAAACTTCTTCTGGTGGACCTCCATCCTTGGGAAAATTTTAACTATTGATAACCTTGTCAAGAGGGGCTTTCAATTCCCTAATTGGTGTACTCTTTGTAGAAGAGAAGAAGAAACCATCTCCCATCTTTTTATTCACTACCAATTTGCTACCCTAGTATGACAGAATGTTTTACAGAAGTTGAACATCTCTTGGGTTTTTAATAGAGATATCCACCAATTCATATTAAATTGGAAATGCCCCTCCAATCATCGGTTAATTAAATTACTCTGGAAACTTATTCCACCCCACATCTACTTGTGTCTGTGGAAAGAAAGGAATAACAGGATTTTCAGAGAAAAGGAAAACAATGTGGAAGGTCTGCTGATAATCCTTAATAAGATTCTCCTGGATAATATCTCAATATGTAAATGGAAGATTCCTACTAATCCCCCTACTGATTGGGATAGAAACATTGCTACCATATGGAATTTTCCCAATGAGGTCCTGAGATTCGACAACTCCAAATCAATCATCAGGAAGCATACTAGATGGAGAAACCCTAAGCCACCCTGGGTTAAGCTTAACTTTGATGGGGCAGCTAGGGGAGGGATGTCAGCTACTAGCGGTATAATCAGGGATCATACCGACAGCCTGGTTGCTGCCTATGCAGGGAAATTGAATGATCATACTAGTGACCAGGCTGAAGGCATGGCTCTCCTTTGGGGTCTTAAGATTACGTTGTCACTCGGTGTCAAGACTCTGGAAATTGAAGGTGACTCAATGCTAATTGTGGAAGCCACTAAAGGTAAGATGAAGGTGGGATGGTCTCTAAATGGTATTCTGGAGGAAATTTTCCCTCTCCTAAATGCTCTTCATAAATTTTCTATCCAACATGTCTTTAGAGAAGGGAATGCGACTATTGATAGCTTAGCGGCAGTGGGTCTTGATACTGAAGGGATTTGGTGTTGGTGAAAAGAGGTTTCTTTGACCCCCTTGGTTCTAGAGTGTTTAAGGGAAGATCTCAAGCATCTAAATGTTGAGTCCTAGATGGTGCTTACTTATTTTAGCTGGGCTCCTTCTAACTTTGGTTAGAATTTTTGGTAGGAGCTGGCTTTTGAATAATTGGTTGTTAAGTGAGGTGATGGATATCATATGTTTGTTCAATGGCTTGTACAACCTCTTGTGGGTTGATGATATGGCGAATATTTCTACCCTTACTGACTGATGGAGTCATCATTTTTTGAACCCCCTAAATTGTTGTGTTCAACTTTTTAAGCTTGCGGATTTCATGAGATTTTTTGAGACAGCTAAGTTCTATGCCGATATCATGCCCTTACATGTTGTAGGTGATTCGCATGAGGGAGCTACTGCCCTTGCATGGGTTGCTAGACGTGACATTTATTGCCTCTATTTTTTACTTTTTTGGTCACTTTTCGCTGGCCTTTTCCCTTTCGATGCTTCTAGAATTGACTACTAACTCTTCTACCCTAGTTCCCCTATTCTTGTAGTTGGCGTCTTTGGTGTGGGCTCTATCGGTGGGGATAGAGTGTGTGTGGAGCTGGATAGGTGTGATGAGTGGAAGGCAGATGCCACTATTTGGCACATCTACAAAGAGGGTGGAATTGCGCAGTATATGGAGGCATTGACTGGTCACAATGAGGGCTTGTCTAATAAGTTTTTCACCTTGTGGAATGAGGGTAGGGTCACCATTGGTGGCATTTCCTTCGAAGTTTTAGAGGAGGTTATTGCTAGAGTTATTGGGCTCCTGAATAGTGGTCTAACTTGGAAGAAAACTACAAAAGTGCCATACCAGATTAGTCTAAATCAATTTTTTCGTGGTGAGGAGAAACCTGTCAAGTTGCGGGGTGGCTTTGACCGCGAGGTGCTACAAGAGCCATGGGATAGAGTTTGTTTGGTGATCATGAAATATTTCACACTAGAAGGAAGGTATGGGGTCTACTATTATTACCACTTCAATTTTCTCAACCATCTTAGGAATCATCTACATATTTCCATTCCTTTTTTCCTGTATCATGCTCTTTATAGCACTGTTGTAGAGTTTAATGAAGCCTCTATTTCTGGAAAGAATTATACTATCCTTCACCAGGGCCTTATGTCTAGGCTCTATCATTTCCATATGATGCTTTGCCCTGCTCGGCCTATCACTATGCAAGAAGTCCTGTCTCTCCATGCTGTTGACAAAACCTTGCTTTCCTCTACTCCCCCTCTGCTACTATTTTGGACATGCCAGGCTCAAGTAAGAAAAAATGCCTAAAAAATCCTGCCTTGAAAGCCCATCCCCATGGTACTTCCCCTAACAAGGGCTTAAGGGATATAGGTAGGGAAAAAAGTGGCTTGCCCATATCCCACGCCCTAAGGCTAAAGCCTCTAAGAAAACAAAATTCTGCCTCCATCAAATTGATTATGACATTGAGATCACTAAAGAAGCTAACACCCCTTGTTGATCTCATAGACTAGTTCTCAAGTAGGACAAGGTGGGAAGTCTTAAGGAAGCTTCTGATTCGAATAATGATAATAGGAGTGACAGTGAAAGTCAGGAGGAAAAGGTGGTTGGAGGGGAAGGCCAGTTTGTGTCAGTGAGCAATGCATCCCATGTGTCTGAAAGCTTGAAGAAGGGCCCTTCTGGTGAGAATGTGATGGAAATTACCCCCTAGTCCTTTAATTCGGATAAAGGAAAAGTCCCCTTCCAGGAAGATCACAAGGAAAAAGATCAGGCTTGGGAAGAAGTTGGCAAGCTAAAGGGGAGATTGGAGAGGTTGGAAAAAAAGGTCCAGGAGGTGTCTTAATTTTCCCTGAGGGTCATGCACAGGTCAGCCACCAGTCTTTGCTTGCTGCAAAAGGAAAAGTCTGTAGATGATGCTGGTTTCAAGGAGCTGCTTGAGTTCCTCACGGTGGATTGGGCGACGACTATTCAGGATATGCCTGGCAAGAATGAAAAGAATTAGGCTATTGGGCCTTTTTGTTCTTGTTTATATCTATGTCTTGTCGTTTATTAATACTGCTGAACTGGTTGGACCCTTGGGGGTCTTTGGACTTATTTGGCTAGTTTCATGCTTGTATGAAGAATTTTTTTATCCTAGGGTTACTGTTACTTTTAATTTTTTGATGATGTGTTGTGGGTGATGGCTTTCTCTCTACTGTCACTATGTTGTTAATGTGCTTTCGCTGCATGGCCTTTGTTGCCTTGTACTTATGGGACATCACCCTTATTTTGCTACTTTTTATTCCAAAAACATACTTATTATTAAATTATATATTAATATTATGATTATTAATGATAAAATTATAATATAATATGATAATGCAAAATTAATAATATTTATAAATTTTATATATATTATATGATTATATATATAATAGTACATATTATATTAGATATCATTCAATATAAATATAATATAATATATAACATATATTTTATTTAATACAAATTAAATTATATAATTATATTTATACTTATTATTGTATATACAATTTTTAGTACAATATAATTAATATATCTTATATATAGTACAAATCAATAAATATCTTATATAATACAAATTAAATTATATATATTTATTGTTTTTGATATAAAAAGCAGCAAAAACAAGGGTGTTGTCCCATCAATACAAGGCACCAAATGCCATCCAGAGTAAGCACATTAACAACACAGTGACAACAAAGAGACCCAAGCCATCACCCACAACAATTCATATCAAAAACCAAAAAGCAACACTAAACATAGGATAACCAGAGTCCATCATGCAAGCATGATACAGAGCAGATGAGTCCAAAGACCCCCAGGGGTCAATCTAGTTAAACAATATTAACATACAAAAAGTCATAGAGAAATTGAGAAAAACAAAAAGACCCAAAGGCCTAATTCTTTTCCTCCCTGCAAGGTTTATCCTAAATAGTAGTCACCTAATCCACCGTGAGGAACTCAAGTAGCTCCTTAAAACCAACATCTTCTTCACCATCGTCTACGGACTTGTCCTTCTGCAGCAAGTATAGACTGGTAGCCTACCTGTGCATGACCTTCAGGGCAAAGTGAGACACCTCATGAACCTTTTTTTTGAGCCTCTCCATTCTCCCTTTCAGCTTGCCAACTTCTTCCCAAGCTTGGTCTTTTTCATTATGATCTTCCTGCGAGGGGGATTTTCCATCATCCATTTTAGAGGCCTGAGGATTAATTTCCATCACATTGACACTGGTAGGGCCCTTCTTCAGGCTTTTAGACACATGGGATGGGCTACTCACTGAGACAGATTGGTCTTCCCCACCTGCCACCTTTTTCTCTTGGCTTTCACTGCCACTCCCATTTTCATTATCCAAATCAGAAGCCTCCTTAAGACTTCCAACCTTGTCCTACTTAAGGACTAGTCTATTAGATCTACGGGGGGTGTTAGCTTCATCAGTGATCTCGATGTCAGAATCAATTTGATGGAGGCAGAATTTAGTTTTCTTAGAGGCTTTAGCTTTAGGTTGCGAGGTAGGGGCAAGATGCTTTTTTTCCTTACTCGTATCCCAGGACCGCCAGGGGATGTGCCATGAGAAAAGACCTCAGACAGGGCCACAGAATTTTGCTGGCTCATCATATCCGGAGATGCTAGTAGCAGAGTGGAAGAGCAGGGTTTCATCAAGAGCATGGAGAGATGAGACACTGCGTGAGCCAGTGAGCAAAGACCATGAAAATGATGAAATCCCTAGACATAAAGGCTGCTGTCTCAGGATGGTAACTCTTTCAAAGTGAAGGCTTCATTGAGCTCCTGCAATACTGTCAAGGCATGAAATGAAAAATGAATGGAGATGTGTTTGGTGATTCTAAAGATGATTGAGAAGTAAAATGACAATATTAGTAGACCCCATACCTCCAGCGTGAAGTGTTCTTGATCACCCTTAGCTCATCCCACAAACTCTGGCCGACCTCGGTGAGATCAAAGCCACCCGCCTCACGACAGATTTCTCCATGCCATGAAAACTGGTTCGACTAATTTGGTCAGACACCTTCATGGTTTTCTTCCAAGTTTGACTGCTATTGAACACCATAACTCTGGCAATGACCTCCTCGGAAATACTTCAGGGATATACCATTGATGGTAGCCTACCATCATTCCAAGAGGTGACAAACTTATTAGACAAGCCCTCATCATGACAAATCTTGGCCTCCATATACTAGGAAATTCTACCCTCTTTGCAAATGTGCCAAATAGTGAAATTCACCTTCCACTCGCCACACCTGTCTGGCTCCACACGCACTTTGTCCCCACCCATAGATCCCACACCAAAGTTGCCAACTACCAGAACAGGAAAACTAGGGCAGAAGAGTTGGTAGTCAATTCTAGAAGCATCGAAAGGGAAAAAGCCAGTGAAAAGTGACTAGAAAAGTTGAAAATGAAAGCAATAAATGCCACATCTCACAACCCACGCAAAGGTAGCAGCTCCCTTGTGTGAATTTCCCATGACATGTAAGGGCATGATATTGGCATAATACTTAGTCATCTCAAAAAATCTCAAAAAATCCGCTAATTTAAAAAGTTCAACACAAAAATTTAGGGGGTTCAAAAAATGATGACTCCATTGACCAGTAGGGGTAAAAATATTCACCATACGATCGTCCCACAAGACGCCATACATATCGTCGGATAAACACATGATATCCATCACCTCACATAATAGCCAATTGTTCAAAATCCTGCTCCCACCAAAAGTACTAACCAAAGTTAGTAGGAGCCCAACTAAAATAAGTAAGCAACTTCTAGGACTCAACATTTAAATGTTTGAGATCTTCCCTTAAACAGACTAGAGCTGAGGGGGGTAAAAAATCAACTTTTCGCCAACATCGAAGCCCTTCAATATCAAGACCCACCGTTGCCATACTATCAGCAATCGCATTCCCCTCTCTAAAGACATGCTGAATAGAAAAGTCTTGAAGTCCATTTAGGAGAGAGAAAATGTCCTCCATAATACCTTTTAGAGACCACCCTACCTTCATCTTGCCTTTAGTGGCTTCCACAATTAGCATTGAGTCACCTTCAATTTCCATGGTGTAGAGGAAACTAAGAAAGCTAGTTTTTTCCAAAAACAACATTTTAAAAATTAAGCTCACCATATATTGCGCCATTTTTTCATGAAGGATGAAATTCTAATTCTTTGAATTTAGATTTGTAACTTCGATATCTAAGTAGCTGCTTGGTTAGATGATTTTATTGAATATTTTTTTTCTTTAATAAAGTTTCAGTGGAAATAACTACAATTTAGACATAGATGCGATACATTATAGCATAACTTTTTGTGTATGTTATCAAAATTCAATTTTTTTTTTGTTGGATCGGGACACAATATCTAGTGCACTCATATTTTTTCAATTCTTTTATTGATAATATTCTATTTTTTCCACGTATGCGATTTTCCTTGTAACTTTATTTTCAGTGAAAAGAGCCTACATTCACAAGAAATAACAATGATATAATAATAAAATTAAATTTAGTTACCATAAATCAATCTAGAATAAATGTTGGAACGAAATATGAGGATGGTTCTTTATGGGCTTACAAGTGGAAGGCTTTGGTTCATGTATTTTCATACAACTTGGTTGAGACATTTTTTAATCTAATTCTATTATTTGGTTAGTTAATGATTAGTTTATAGATGATTCATTTTTTAATTTATTGGAGGAAGAAGAGAATATCAAATAAAAGTACTATTACACATTATTACATTACATGATACGAGTTCAATCACCTAATTCCTTTTGGGTACACAAGGTAACATTACGAAATATAACCCATAACGAAAAGATAAATGAAATTCCAAAATGCATTAGTTAAGTCCATTCATCCATCATAACTATAACATTGAAGCATACACAAGAGATAGACCTTTTATGAACAAGATCAAATCTAATTAATAACAATACACATATATATACAACATGCTTTGATGATCCCACAATAGTGGTTTACAATTTTTGGCCAAACTGGACACTAAAATAATTTTTTTAACTAAATCTTCACTTTTGGGCACCTATAGAGGCTAAACTGTGAGGAATTTTAAGATGATGCAAACTAGAGTTTCATGTAATTTTGTCTATAGATTCTAAATATATTTTTTTCAAAATTTTTGGAATCGGATTGCACTTCTTTTTCCATCTCCCTCGAAAACTAGTTTTTTTTCAAAAAACAACATTTTAAAAAAGTGATGCTCACCATATAATGCATAACTTTTTTTCATGGGATAAAATTCTAATTCTTTTTGAATTTAGATTTGTATCGATATCAACCTTCCCACTTGGTTGGAATGGTTTTTTAATTGAATATTTTTCTTTAATAATAAGTTTAGGTGGAAATAGCTTCTAATTTAGACATAGTGCAGGCATTATGGCATAACTGTATGTATCAAAATTCAATTTTTTTTGTTGGATCCAGGACTTCAATATCACGGTGCTCATATTTTTCAATTCTTTTATTGATAAATATTCTATTTTCCACACATGTCTTGTTTTACAACTTTATTTTTGGTGAAAACCTTACATTCACAGGAAATAAACAATAAATGTAATAATCAAATTAAATTTAATTAAAATTAGACTTTTTTGGAACCTTATAATAAGAGATACATACTTACAAAAACAAGTTTTAAATGAATTCATTTGATCCCCCAAAAGAACTAATCAGCAGTAATTTTATCTGACACATTTTGATAGGTGTAAAGACTCCGTTATGGGTATGGTTTAAAGATGTGAGGGTTTATATCCAAAGGGGACTTACTTGGTTTAAAGATTGGTTTGATCAAACCCCTCTTGATTGGAATCCATTAAATGGAACTTTTCAAGGCTTAAATCATTATATTTTTTAAAAATATGTGATTTCAACAAAAATCATGATCTCCGAGAAAGTGTAAACCACTATTGTGGTAGCACCCACTTATAAGACGATAACCACTATCTTTTATCTCATGATTAAAATGATAAATTTATGCTTTATATCTACTTCTAGCACAATACATGAATCATATTCATGAGTTTACATCATAAACTTCCCAACATATGTGGGAGTAATACATCCATACAAGAGCATAACTAAAGTACAACATAAACATATGGCCATAAAAGAATCTTTGGATCAGGCTCCATCTGGAAGGCACTACACTGTACGAATGTTGATGGGGAACCCAACAGGGTGCGTAGCATGTTCCACCCGACCTCGTGGGTTTTAGAAAAACCCACCCACCATGCCAGGAGATGACAAGGAAGAATCCTCGACCAAGGATGTCCAACAAACAACAACAAGACTCAACTCCACACAAGAGTGACATGGAAATACATATACAAACACAACATCAATAGATTCCAAAATCATAACATCAATAAATCACAAAACATAACATCAATAGACTACCAAGCGTAGTAAATCTCAACTGATGTACATGCGAGTCATTAACCATCCCGCCAACAATCACATTCACAAATACTTGTTAAAACAGGTACAACCCATGCATAGGAACCATAACCGCGATTACAATAAAAAATTTCCAAATCCAAAATCAAATGATAAATACATTATTCAGTAAACTACCTCATGCCTCAGGAAGTCTAAAGCCAAATTAACTCCTAATGTGGTACTATGACATAAAGGGTTCCCACATGCCTATACACCGATTTAAAGCCAAAAGAAATAACCCAAAGGAAAATAAAAAGAAAATCCAACTTTATCAAGAAATCCATCAAACCATAAATCATAACTTGACTGAAAAGCCATAATAGTATTGGGTATGTGTAGGATCATGATGGGCCAAAAACTGGCAATATGATGGGTATGTGTAGGGTATGTGGTTGTGAATTTTTTACCCAAATTTAATTTTGACCAAGTTAAAGGTGGTCGGACATGATTTTTCTATCTTTTAAGATTTGTAATAAAAAATAGTCACAGAATTAATTATTTAGCTTGGAAAAAAATTACAAAAATATGCATCACATTGAGACATGAGTCCTCTACTTATATCTAAAATATTATAAAAAAATATTATCATTTTATTGTGGTTAGAGATTGGTTGGACACCCTACTTCTATTTTTTTTCCTAAAATTTAAGTACTAATGCATTGAAATTTCAAATTTTCTTGAAATAAGATTTTTTTCTTTTAAATAAGCCCTAATAGTTTATAAAGTGCACATTCGATTTATACAGATTCTATTCTTACATATTTTGAAATAATATAGATAACTTATTCAAATTTTCGTCAAGTTTACTAACTCGATTTTTAGTTTTTCACCACTTAGGGCCTTTTCCCATGATGATCCTACATACCACCCTATTCCAACTCATTTTTTTTAAAATAATGCACTTGTCATTACGAAAACAGACTTCTAAATACAACAGTTCGTTATATTTCATTCACAACTAATCAATATGACTAATCTCCATTTTCCATAATATAATTTTGAAATAAATCTTGATAATAATTCTATTATATAAATTTTCCTTTTTTCATTAATAAATTAAAGTCATATAAGTAATTTCAAAAACACAAGAAAGCAATATATCTATATATATATTCTATTTATTCTTCCTCAGTTAAAAAAATCTAGGTTGATTGAGGTATTTATATGCCACTGTATATATATATATATATATATATATA
>VDFB02130638.1:0-27775 GCA_007258455.2 Sequoia sempervirens
TTTAGGATCTTGACAATGGTTTTATTGGATGCCTCAGCTTGACCATTTTCTTGTGGGTAGTATGGAGATGAAAAGTGGTGTTGGATATGGAATCGCTCACATAACTCACGTATGTCTTGGTTTTTAAATGGACGTCCGTTGTCAGTGATGATGGATTGTGGAAGGCCATACCAACAAATGATGTAGTTAAGGATGAACTTCGATATTTGTTTTGTATTGTATATGTCAATGGGATGGCTTCAATCCACTTTGTGAAATAATGGAATTGGCGGTGATAATGAATTTATGGCGTTGGATGAGGTTGGATGGATCTTACCTGCGAGGTCGAGTCCCCATTGGTGAAAGGCCAAGGAGAAGTGATCGGCCAGAGTTCCTGTGCTGGAGCATGGACCAGGTCACTGTGTATTTGACATTTGTGACAAGTCCTGACATATTCAATTGCATCTTTTTCCATGGTCGGCCAATAATACCCAAGTCTCGTTAGTTTCTTAGCCAGAGTAGGACCACTCGAATGAGATCCGCATATACCGTCGTGCACTTCTCGTAAGGTTGTACATGCTTCGTCGGTGTCAAGACATCTAAGGAGGGCATCGTCAAAACTACGGTGGTATAGGGTGTCACTGATAATGGCATATCTTGTCGATTTCCTAATGAAGGACTTCCTTTGGTTATTGGATAGGTTCGGTGGAAGGGTTTGAGATTTTTAGTCATAAATGTCCTGATACCAAGGAGAGTTGGGACCAACAAGTTCACAAACCATTTCTGACTCTGGGATATCATATGCCGGTATCAAAAGTTGTTCTACTAAGAACTCAAATTGTGACACATTTTTAGGGATGTCCAAGAGAGAACTAATAGTAGCCATTGCGTCAACTGCCTTATTCTGTGCCCTGGGGATTTGTTCAAAAGAAATCAATTGGAAGTATGTCAGGAAACTGTCCACTATCCTCTTGTAGGGAAGCAATTTCTCGTCCTTTGTTTCATAGTCATCATTCACTTGGTTGATCACGAGCTGGGAGTCCCCGAATACAAGCAACGTCTGAATTTTCCATTTAATTTCCAACTTGAGACCTGTGACTAGTGCTTCATATTTGGCAATGTTATTTGTACAAGGGAAGGAAATCTGAAATGATTTAGGAATTGAATCCCCCTGTGGTGTGATAAACAAGATTCCAGCACCTGAGCCATGACCAGTATGAGACCCATCAAAATATAGCTTCCATGGTGCTGCTGGTTCCGCATGAAAAATGGACTCATTGGGAAAATCAGTTACTAGTGGATGAGTGACTTGAATTGGTGCATCCACCAGTTGATCTGCTATTACTTGTCCTTTTATTGCCTTGCGCTCAACATATTGTATGTCATACTCGCTTAGTATCATGACCCATTTTTCCAACCGGCTTGTTAATGCCGCCCGACTTAGTAGATATTTCAGTGGATCAATCTTAGAGACCAAATATGTCTGATGACTAGGCATATAGTGTCTTAGTTTTTGGGATGCAAAGACAATAGCGAGACATGCACGTTCAATGTATGTGTAGTTCAACTCATAGCCTATCAGTGTGCGACTGATGTAATAGATTGCTCTTTCTTTTCCTTCATGATCA
This sequence comes from Sequoia sempervirens, assembly GCA_007258455.2. Lineage (NCBI taxonomy): Eukaryota > Viridiplantae > Streptophyta > Pinopsida > Cupressales > Cupressaceae > Sequoia > Sequoia sempervirens. The sequence goes on from VDFB02130638.1 coordinate 1,608, forward strand.
TTTTGGGCCAGCAATGCCCCCAGTGTTGAACTAGTAGTCGAGATGTATAGGATCAACTGCTTTCCATGAATGGGCGGCATGAAGACTAGTGTTGACAGCAGGTAATCTTTGATTTGCTGGAAGGCCTCTTAACATTTATCCGTCCATACAAAGGGGATACCCTTGCGCAACAGATATTGAAACAAATGACACTTATCTGCCAATTGGGCTATGAAACGGCGAATAGATTACACTCTGCCTTGCAGAGTTCTGAGTTCACTGATCCCTCTGGGTGGAGGCATGTCTATGATTGCTTTGACCTTTTCCGGGTCGACCTCTATGCCTCTTCGGGAAACTATGTATCCCAATAGTTTACCTGATGTGACCCCAAAAACACACTTCTTAGGGTTTAGCCGAACTTTGTACTCTTCAAGTCTTTTGAAAATTATGTCAAGTACCTTCAAATGATCTTTCCTTGTTGTTGATTTGGCCAAGAGGTCATCTACATAATCCTCCATTATTTTGTGCATCATGTCATGGAAGATCGTGGTCATAGCCCTTTGATATGTGGCACCTGCATTTTTGAGACCAAAGGGCATGACGTTCCAACAGTATGTTCCCCATGGGCAAGTAAATGTCATTTTGTGTTAATCCTCAGGAGCAATGCGAATCTGGTTATAGCCGAGAAACCATCCATGAGGGATAGCATCTCATATCCTTGAGTTAGGTCAACTATGATGTCAATGTTGGGCAAAGGAAAGTCATCCTTTGGACATGCTTTATTCAGATCCCGAAAGTTTGTGCATACATGAATCATCCCATTTGGCTTTGTCACCGGCACTAGGTTAGAAATCCATTCAACATAATCTATAGACCTTATGAATCTGGCATCCAGTAATTTCTTTAACTCGGCCTTGACCAATAGAGAACTTGGGGATGCATCTTGCGCAACTTCTGCTTGACTGGTTTAGCATTGGGTAATAGTGGCAGATGATGCAGAACTAGTTTGGGGTCCAATCCTGGCATGTCAGCATAGGACCACGTGAAATTGATTTTTTGTTCTGCAAAGAATTTATGAAATTCTGGTTTTCTTCGTCAGTCAATGATGCAGCAAATAGGACCATCTTGGGGTCTTCTGTAGTTGAAATGTTATCCTCTATTGTGTCCTCAATAAGCATGGCCGATTTCTCCTATTGTACGGGAGAAAGTCCAGTCCTCCATCTTTGGGCGCCTCAGGGAGGTTTTCACCCACAGATACATCCTTTATTTTTACTATTTTATCGTCAAGAGGTGCCTTTCGGTTTTCACCTAGAAACGTTTCACTTTTTGTTTTATTTTTACTTTTTCGACTAGAGGACTGAACAGTCTCGCCGAAGTATGCGGTCAGTCTAAATCAATAGCGAATCCAGATTTGTGGTCCCCACTGGGTATTCCTTCTCGTAATCCCATGAATTCAGCTATTTCCTCAACATTCTGAAATGTGTCCAGAACTGGCAGTCCTTGTTGGTCCCAATCGACTAGTTCAGGGTAAACTAAAGAAATGCCATCGTCAAGGCTAGTGAGTTGGGGTGAGGATGCGGACAGCATGCAGATGGATTCGGTAATGTTGTAAATGAGGTTATCATCATCCAACTCGACATCGAACTCTATCCAATATTCTCCTTCACTAGTGTCATATTCGTTGTCAAAATAGGGAGTGAAGGTTTTAGAGCCCTGGTTGTCAATGTCGTCTGATACCTCAGATGGATTAGCCTAATGGGGTTCAGATGATGGTTGTTGTACGTCCTGGGAGGTGGTAGTGGGACTTTGACTATTTGGTGCTTGTTCAATTTTGAATGTTTTCCAAAATCGTTGTTCAGAGGTCAGTTCCCCTAGTTCGACAAACAAATCATCAAGACAACAGTCACTTAGGGATCGTTCTGAGCCAAATTCCCACTCATGGGAGTCTGTTTCGGTGAGGGTTTCTCTAGTAGTCTCGACACTGTCAGAAGCATGTACTCGCTCATTTGAAATTCCAGAGGTACGTCAATCATCATTGTCAAGTGATCCAAACCCTAATCCAAGATACTTCGGAATTTGAAAAGTTTCTATGGGTTCCCTTCGGCCAATTTTATCTTTTCCTAGGCCACTAGTACCATCGTAGCCTTTAGCCTTCATGATGTCATAACCTTTGCCATATATTTGAACTAGTAATGGGGGTAATGTGACAGTATCCTTATAGATCCATCATGTGATGTCAACAAGGTCTTCCTCACTCATGTCTTCCCACTTGATAAAAACTGTATTCGGTGGAACTTTGAAGGTTTCCAGAGGTTCCATTTTGAAACATAGTCGACCATAGTCCTTGGGAGACCTGGGCATTGTTGTTATGTTGTATGTTGTGTGCAGTTTGAATTCTCCACAGCCAAGGTCCTGGATTGTGACAGTGGATTCAGTCTTAGAGCTGGTGGAAGGTGGTGGTATGGCGGAAGACGTGGATGGAGCGGATGTGGAAGATGGCATGAGTGTGGAAGGGTCGATGTACTTGGATGATGAGGAGCCAGGTGCTTCTCGGTTAATAGGTACCCAGTTTTCAGAGATTCCCCTTAAGTTGGTACAATACTGGAAAGGGTCGGGGTCTCCGTATATGGTTACTTCTGTGCCGTCAAATGGAAACTTGAGGCATTGGTGGTATGTAGACGGAATGGCTTTTAATGCGTGAATCCATGGATGGCCAAGTAAAATGTTATATGGTAGTTCCAAATCCAGGACCTAGCAAGTCGTGTCCACGATGACCGGTCCCACTCTGATAGGGAGAGAGATAACGCCCCGTGAAAAGCGTTCCTCGTCATCGTATGCTTTGATCACTATACTTTTTGTTGGGTCTACGCATGCATCAAAGAACCCTAGAGCTTTAACCAATTTGAGGGAGCATATGTTCAACCCTACTCCGCCATCTACTAAAACCCATCTAACTTTGTGCTTGTGGATAAAAGTTTCTGTGTAATGCGTCATTGTGGTTGGTTTTATGTGATGAGTAATCTTGATCTGAGAAGGTGACGTGGTGCGGCGTAGTGAGATATCCCACCATAGTTTCAAACTGATTAACATCGATGTCCTTGGGGACCGATGATTCTAGGAGAGTTTTGTCTAAGATTTCTTTGTGCACAGGAGAAATACGAAGCAGCTCAAGGATAGATATTTGCGCGGGATTTTTTCCTAGCTGGTCAATGAGGTTGAACTGACTCTTGGGTTTCCACTGTTGTGTGGTTGGGATAGATTTTGGTTGTTTAGCAGGTGGCGCAGGTTGTGATTGTTTAGCGGACGGGCCCAGTATGGTGATTTTGGCTTGTCGAGCGGGAGGTGGACCAGCTATAGTGACCTTTCCACTTCGAGTAGTAGCATTACATTGGGGTACTCTTCTAACCGTAATGGTATTGATGTATTCAGTGTCAGTTCAGACATTGTTTATAATAGGTCCACCAGAATAGTCGTACTTGACTCGGGCGAAGTTAGCTTGATTCTGCGGACCTGAAGTGGAAGCATTATGAGAACCATGGTCCTGCAGTGGATTCTTGTGGATAGTATGATTTGAGTTGGAAGTGAATTGCGATCCACCTACTTCGATGGTGCGATTTTCGATAAGATCTTGTATTATGTTTTTCAATTGTCGACAGTTAGAGGTTGTATGCCCTTTTGCTCGATGGTATTCGCAAAGTGCATTGTCATTCCACCATGCTGGTTTGAATTGTCCTAGGTCATATGGTTTTATTTCCGGCAGTGTGATGACCCCATGTTGGAGGCATTTCTTAAGGACTTCTTCAATGGGTTCACCCAAATGGGTGTATGTGCGACCTCTAGGAAATTGTCTCATTTGACGGTATTGTCCTTGATTGTTTTGACCACCTTGGTTGTTTGAAGAAGTATTGGGAGGAGGTGTCAATGTCGTTGTTGGTCTATTTTGTTGTTGAACCCCTTTCAGAGCCAATACAGGACTTGCAATCTTGGCATCGACAACACTGTCGTTTGTAACGTGCTTATTTTTAACCCAATATTTGTTTTTGTCGGCGGGTGGGTTGACATTTATGTTTTTGGAACCGTATCTTAGTTCTCCTTTTGTGATAAGGGATTTCTCAATCTGGACCCCCTTTTCAACCAATTCTATGAAGTTTGTGCAACAATGTATTTGCAATGCGAATTTTAGGGGTCCCAAAAGTGTTTGGACGAACATGTTGACTTTTTCCCTTTCGGGGATGTCAATGTGACATCGACTAGCAAGGCCTCTCCATTTTTGAAAGAATGAAATAAATGTCTCACCAGAATCTTCTTACGTGAGATTGCACAAGCTAGTAATAGAGGTATCCATGTCAATGTTGTACGCGTAATTTCTTATGAATTTTTGTTTGAGCTCATCCCATGTTTGGATATCTTTTTGAGTTGAAAACCATTCAAGGGCTTAACCCGCCAGACTTTTAGAAAAAAGTCTCATCAAGTATGTTTGTTCATAGGCGATGTCCATACAATTGGTTGCGAATTTGCGAACATGTTCAATGGGATTTGTCTTGCCTCTATATTTTGTGAAGTTGGGTGACACGTATCCTGGTGGAAATGAAGGCATGTATAATTTCGTGTCGAATGGGTATACATCCAGGTCATATGATATTTCTGATTTCCTGTCTGAAATGCGCATATTTTGGATAGTTTTCTCCATATCCTTCATTCTTGCTTTGAGTTCATCTATGGTAGGGTCATTTATGTTTCCGTGCGTTGGATTGCCTGGTACACCATGTGTTCCTGTTTGTTGTGCGTGAATATTGGTGTATTGTGGCGGTATGGATTGTTGTGGTATATATGACGTGTGTGGATTGACATGTTGTTGGTATTGGAAGTTATGATTGGGTGCATGTTGATGAGTATGAATGTTGGATGAGTATGTTGGGATGTGTCCCCCAGCCATATGTGTCATTATTTGGGGGATGTTATGACCATGAATGTTATTGTGTGTCAATGATGTCATGGGTTGTGTTACTTGTCTGCCTTGTGCGAATTGTTGATTTTGTACAAGGGGAACGTTTGTGTTTGTACCTTGGGAGGCAATGACATTTGACTGTGTTGTTGTGTTAACATTTTGTTGTTGTCCTTGGATAAATATACATCTTTTGCCCCCTCCCGAAGGATTTTTTGAAATACCACCGATCGGAGACGTCAAAGGTGTATTTGTAGTAGATGAAGCTATCAAAGGGGGATTGTGGTGACTTGATGATGCCCCCGTGGTATTTACTATCGTGGTAAAAAGAGGATTGGAATAATTTTCCCATATTGTTGAGGAGCCAAGAGTGGTTCCATCTGATTGGGGTAGTGTCGTGGATGTTGTGGGTATTGTGGATGATTGTGATCCTCCAATAGATGTAGTATTTATTGTGTTGGAGATGTTTGGGATGTTGGATGTAGAATGCACTGCCGTTGTGGTGTCAAAGAAAGTGTTTTTCATAGTGTTTGGAGTTTGACCACTATGTGACATGTTATGTGCGTTGTTATTATTAGGAGCTATCAAGTTTAGCGTGTTAGCGTCAAATCCTTGTGGTAACTTAGCTCCTTCACTCAAGAGCATAGCTAAGGATCTATCTCTGTCCTAACAAACCATTGCTTCAGCAAGCTAACAGGCCTCTGGGTCTTGTGTCAATGCCTCTATGTTTTCCTGAAGTAGTTGGCCATTTTCATCCTTTTGCAAGAATTGTTCGAATGGACCATTTGATGAGGATTGTGTTGTTATTGGAGGTTCATTGTCTAAATTGGAAAATGGATCATAAAGGGTCCAGTTTGAGTCATGTGGAGGATTGTTGACAGTAAACGGGGGGTCTTGCCGAAAGTTTTCCATTTGTCTCTTTTGTTTTTGGAGTCTAGTTTCGAACATAAATGAGATTGCTCAAACGGGAATGACAACTAAATGCAAGTATGACACTACGTGAAGTCTAAGGTCAAAATGACACCTAGAATGACTAATGTTTTTGGATTTTTGTGAATAGGATATGCAATGTGTACCTATGTAAGACAAGGTTATCTAAGCACTTCTAAGTTCTAACTTTGTTTTTGATTTTGACTGCTAAAGGACTTTGTTGGAAATGACAAGTTGACAAGGTCTAAATGACTAGTGAGTTTTCCTAACTAGACTTTTGAGTTGGAAAACATCTCACAAAAAGGACAATGACTAAAAGGAGGTTTGATAACTTAGTCCAAGAGGGCCTAATGTTGAAAACAATGTCTTTACAAATGTGCTTAAGATTTTCCTAATCCTAAGTATGCAAATATGAACCTAGCGACAACCTAATGTTGAATGTATGCAACGAAAAAGAATGAAGGATAATGAAACCTATGGTGACTAATGCAAACTAATGATGAAACTTTGAGCAATTTCAGACTTGGTTTCTGACAAAATCTCCCTGGAAACAATGGTTGACAATTTGAAGACCTCAGGTTTCGACTGTAAAGTTTTAAAATTTTGACAGGAAAATGCGTCGTTTAAAGCTGCAAATGCGTCACGGTTAGCAAATGCGGTTCGGTTTTGCAATTCCGGATTTTAGACTGTCAAATGCGACTTGATTTTTCAAATGTGTCGCGACGCCTACAGATACGGCGTTCTAAGTGTCAGATGTGGTTTAACAGAGTAGTTGCGTTGCAGAAAATCAGTTGCGGTTCGACAGATGCGACACAGTTTGATTTCAAAGTGATTTTCTTGTTGTTTTGATGGAAGTTTTGATCTGTTTGATGAATGTTTTGTTTTGAACTATGGTAAAACCAGAAAACACTTGAAAAACACAGCGTTTTAAAAGTAACCAAACACACATCAGATAAGCACGATCCTAGGTTAGGCCATGACAATATTAAGCTAGATTCCATGCGGGTTTCCCCAACCGCATATCGTAGCATGTGAATTGAAGCTTGGCTGCATGGGCTCCCTTATAGTGCACTCTCTTCTCAGGCCAACCAAGCTTCCAACCCCCATGAAACTCCCATGGCGCTGATCACCTCTACTACAAACTGAAAGTGTGGATGCCTTCACACACCCGGTTCTTGCTAGCAAATAGAAGGATTTTGGCTTTCTATACAAGAGTTTTTAGTTTGGGACCCCCGTTCGAGTGGCCATATATGGGGAAAGAGATTAATCACCATTAAGGTGGCACTCCATCCTGAAGAGGTTAAGCTCAACAGGGTTTAAGGGAGTACAACTCCGTCTGTATGACACATCCACACTCGCAACCTTAGGTTTTCCCTTAAGGTTTACATTTATATACCGGTCGGGGGTAGCTTGGCTTTAGCTCCGTTTCTAGTTTGAGTCGTGTTGGGGTGATGAAATCCCCAGGCAGGCCCAATTTCTAGAGTTGGTAACCGTTTCTCTTACACCCAAGATCACCCGAAAGCGCGAGGGGAGAGGATACTCCGATATACCAAGTCAGGGTAATAACAGATTAGAATGGGTCTGGTTTTCTGATCACAAGGTTTTCACCAAGTGAGAGCATACTCACCTACCATTCTACAAACACAATCAATCATAGAGGACATGAGTTCTTTTTATATGCACTAAAATCAAATGTTTGCTAATCTATGAAAAACAAGCACAAAGTTTGTTTATTCCTTCTTTGACATTCGAATCTGCAAACAATGAATTAGTAATCTCTTTAAGCAATGGTCTTCGACACACGAATGGGGATTGCCACATGCTACAAGAAAATATTAGTAACACAAAAAAAATCTAATCTAGCCAACATGCAGGAATAAAAAACACAGAAAAATAGAAGACCAGAAAACCAGAAACTAGAAAAAGCCTAAAATCTGAAAATCAGAAAATCAAAACTAAAAGAAAATTTTACCAGTCAGATGCGGCGCGACAGAGAAAATGCATCGTTCGGGTCCTCGAATGCGGCTCAACAGATCAGATGCATCATTCCATTTGTCAGTTGCGGCTTGTCAGAGCAATTGCGGTGCTTCTGTCAGCAGATGCGTCGTGACGCATCAAATGCGTCACGATTTTTTTAAAAAACACTTGCGTCGATCCATACCTATACCTGCAAAACAGCAGAAAACAACAAAAAACCGTACGGAAACCCAGAAAAACGAAGTCGGGTTCACCAATGTAACCGAGGGTAATTTCTAGGGATTAGATTAATTAAATCAAAGTAAAATGATAGAAACCCAAAGTAGCTACAAAACACAATGGAAATACATGAAAGAACGATTATACCTGATCGCCGAAGTCTCCATGATTCATTTTTGTAGCACCTTCTTACTTGTTGGATAATGTGGCCCTCAGATTTGTTGTGCGAGCAAAATCTGAAAATTATCTAAGTCCTACAACAAGCTTTGAAGGATTTTCTGTCTAAATGCCTATGTCTATTGCTAATGCCTATGTCTAAAACAAATTCCAAAATTGATCAAATGACTATATCCAATACTAAAATTGCCTATGACAATAAAATGTGAAAGTAAATGCCTATAATCACTATGCAAAATGTCAGCATGTGCGTGTGTAATCGAAAAGTGAGAAGAAGATGGCATTTTATAGAAAATGCCATTTCGAATGGATGGACGAGATAAATTAATGATGAGAACCTAAAATGAGCGGTCCAGATTAAGTCTGAGAATCCCTAATTAGGGTTAGGGAAAAATCCTTAATCGAACGGTCAGGACAAAATCGGATCAACGGTGGAGAATAAATTAGATAAATTAATTAGAAAATAAAGATTTTCAAAAAATCAAGAAGATAAGATTGCCTGATTTGCAAGATTCGAAAAATCAAAGAGATAAGATGTGGACTGAAGATAAGATTTGGAAAAATCAAGCATCTACCCGATTACTTGATTTTTAGAAGATTAATTACCAATTTGAATTAAATTAATTCAAATTATAGATTTTATGAGATAATAAATAATATTTTTCAGATTATTTACCAAAATGATGACAGTTAAGATTGGATGACATTTTAAATAATTTAATTTATTTAAAATGAGAGGAATATTAAATTGACAATTAAATAATTAAATTTAATTATTTAATTTAGCGGATAAGATTAATTAATTAAATAAATTAATCAATTTATTTAATTAAGACAATTAGTGACATATTAAATAAATAAATAAAATTTATTTATTTAATAATCAGGAAGAAATATATGACAAAGGATAATTAAATAAATTAAGAAATTTATTTAATCAATGGAAGACTTAGACAATTAATGGCGTATTTAATAAATAAATAAAATTTATTTATTTAATAATCATGAAGAATACAAAGACATGAATTAATTAAATAATTATGAATTATTTAATCAATAGTCGAATGTGGACCAAGGACATAATTAAATGTCTTAATTATGCTAGGACGAAAGTGGTAAAAATGAAGCTTGTAGGCCTAGGTCATTTTTAGGTTTCTACAGAGGGATTATGATATAGAAAAGAAATATGTGAATGATGTGAATTATAGAGTGTTAGAGTGCATACTTGAGAAGTGCAGTGCAAGCTTTCATGTGTTAGAATGTTGGATGTAGTGAGTAGAAGGTGTCTATAATTCTTCAGTTATGCTATGAAGGTGTTGGTGATATTGTGGTGGATTTCTTTGTTGCATTGAGATGGATTTCTCTGTATAACATTCTTCTCTATCTTCTTTTATATTCTAGTGGTGAGCCTTTCTTTCTTTTGGCAATGAGTCCTATTATATTCGGTGTTGATATTATTTTGTATTGTGAGATAATCCTCACTGTGGTTTTTCCCATCTTGGATTTTCCACGTAAATCTAGTGTTCTCTTGTGCATGGTGTTGATTTTTTTAGTTTTTGTTATTTTTCTTTCATGCTAAATCATTATAACAGATTAAGGGTTAATTAGATTAATGTGTATTTGAATGTGTATGAGGTTTTTGAAGGTTTAAGGTACAACTCATTCACCCCCCCTCAGTTGTCTTGTACATTCAACAATTGGTATCAGAGCAAGGTTCCTCAGAAGAAATATTAACTGCTTGAGGTGGATATGGGATGAAACACAAGAAATAGATCTCTATATTTGGTGGAATGAATTATGTATTTTGGAAGACAAAGATGGAATTTTTTTGGTTTACCTTGGATATGATGTTTGGAATTCTATTAAGGATGGATACATTGAACCTACAAATGGTCTAAGTACTTTTGATGAGATCAAGGCCTATAAAACCAATGGTAAAGCAAGGTATGCTCTCTTAAATAGTCTTACAAATTCTAAATTGGTGAAAGTGATGAGTATGAAAACTGCTAAAGCAATTTGGGATAAGTTAGAAAGCATTTATGAAGGATATTATAAGGTCAAAGAAGCTAAGATACATAATCTAAAGATCATTTTTGAGAAACTGAGGATGTCTGAAGAAGAAAATATTACAAGCTATATGCAGAGGGTAGATGAATTTGTCGTCTTCATCAGAGGTCATGGTGGTGAACTCAAAGAACCATAAGTGGTAAAGAAAATTCTTAGAACACTTTCTAAATTATATAGTCATAAAGTGCATGTTATTGAAGAATTTTCAAATTTGAATCAATCTAATAGATATCAATTGTATGGCTCTTTATCTACTGTTGAGATGAGAGAATTTGGAATAAATAGTGGTGCAAAAACTGAGACTGCTTTTAAGGCTGGGAAATTAGAGGAGAAAAAGGAATCATATTAGAAGGATCTTGATGATAGAAGCTAACTTTGTAAGGAGAATGAAGAGTACTAGTAAGTATAATGGTAAATTTTCATTCAACTATTTCAATTGGGGAAAGATAGGCCATTATTCTTCAAGATGTCCAAACAAAGCTTTGAATAACAAAAATAAGGAGAACAAAGGTAAGATGATTAAGAAAATTTATTGTGTTAGAGAAGATGCGAGTATTTCTGATGATGAATCTGACTATGGAGATGATGATGATGAATGTGTGTTCATGGCTTTAAAAGATGAATCTATTTCTACTAACTCTAAGAAATGTGTGAAGGATAGCCCTTCAGAGAAAAAGGATAAGACTAAAGGTACTTTAGTGTCTTCTTTTCATGCTATATATGAGAACTACTGGATCATTGACATTGGATGCTCTAATCATGTGACCGGTGACAAGAGTAAGTTTTTTAAACTTGAAAATTATGATGGAGGATGTGTTAGACTTGGTGATGATACATCTGCTAAGATATGTGGAAAAGGTTCTATCAGTTTTGATGGAAAGCATAATAATGATGATGTTTACTATATTAAGGGTTTAAGGCATAACCTCTTGAGTGTTAGAAAAATGTGTAGCAAAGGATACAATCTTATGTTTCAATTGGATGGATGTGAGATCAAAAAAGGATCCAGAACTATGGGTGGAGTTGGAAGGAAAGATGGAAATGTTTATCAGCTTAAGGGTGTTGATGGTCTTTAGTTTATGACTCAAATTAATGAAAGTTGGCTATGGCCTAGAAGAATGTGTCACATCAACTTTGATATCCTAGTGAGGATAAGTTCAATTCAAGTTGTGAGAGATCTACCAAATATTACAAAACCTATCAATATTGTCTGTAAAGAATGTCAAATTAGAAAGCAAGCAAGAAGAAGCTTAAAATTAAAAGAACACTCTACTACTAGATTGTTGGAATTAGTGTATACAAATTTTTGTGGTCCTACAAGAGTTAAAATTCTTCAAGGTGGCATTTATTTCATGATTTTAATTGATGATTGTTCTAGAATGACATGGGTTACTTTTCTCAAGGATTATCAGAAGCTCTAGATAGGTTTAAAGAATTCAAAGTTATGGTTGAGAATGAAATGGATATGAAAAACAAATGTTTGAGGTTTGACAAAGGTGGAGAGTTCACCTCCAATAATTTTAACATTTTTTGTGAAAATCATGGCATAAAGAGGCACTTGTTTTCCCCTAGGACTCCTCAGTAAAATGGAGTGGTTGAAAGAAAGAATAGGACTATTCAAGAAGCTGCAAGAACAATGATGAAAGAGGAAAATCTACTGAAATTCTACTAGAGAGAAGTAACTCATACTATTGTTTATATACTTAATATAGTTCAAGAAAGAGAAAATAGTACAAAGACTCCCTATGAGCTATGGTATAGAAGGATTCCTACTATCAAGTACTTCAGAGTGTTTAGAAGTAAATGTTATATTAGAACAAATTAAGATAACTTATGAAAGTTTGTTGCAAGGTTTGATGGAGGTATCTTCCTTGGATATTATACTAGAAGCAAAGCTTACCGGTCCTACAACAAGAGATTGAGAAAGATTGTTGAGAGTGCAAGTGTCAAGGTTGATGAATATTTATAGAAGAATTCAATGATGATAGATGGATATGAATCAGATGAGTCTTTTTGTAGAGAAGAAGAAAAATCTAAAGAAAGAGAAGTGGAGATTGAAGAGGAAGAAGCTCCATAAAAGACTCCTAAGTATGTGTAAAAGAATAATTATGAAAATCATATCATTGGAGATAAGAAAAAATGTGTACTAACAAGAAGGAAAGCTACTGAAGAACAGGGAAATCTATGTTTACTTTCTAAATTTGAACCTAAAATAGTGATTGAGGAATGCAAAGATTAATATTGGATCAAAGTTATGAAAGAAGAACTATTGAAATTTGAAAATAATTAGACTTGGGGACTTATCCCAAGACCTACAAACAAGAATGTGATTGGAACTAAGTGGGTATTAAAAAAAAACTAAATGAGAACGGAGAAGTGGTAAGTAACAAGGAAAGTCTTGTGTGTAAAGGCTACTAACAAATTGAAGGAATATATTTTGAGGAGATATTTGCTCTGGTGGCAAGAATGGAAGCTATTAGGATGTTCATGGCCTTTACAGCACATAATGATTTCAAATTTTATCAAATGTATGTGAACTCTACTTTCTTGAATGGAGAATTGGAAGAAGAGGTATACATAGAATAACTAGAAGGATTTCAGTTATCAAACAAACCAGATATGGTTTGTAGATTGAAAAGGACATTGTATGGATTAAAGCAAGATCCTAGAGCTTGGTATCCAAGGTTGGATAGATATTTGATATAAAAAGGATTCAATAAAGGTATTGCAGATAGAAATTTTTAATTTAAAGTTGAAAAAAATCAAATCTTGATTGTGGTTGTATATGTTGATGACATAATATTTGGAGGAAATGAAGATATGTGCAAGAAGTTTGCAAAGGAAATGTAGAAAAAGTTTGAAATGTCTATGTTTGGGGAGATAAATTTCTTCCTTGGATTACAAATAAATCAGATAGATAAAGGTATTTTCATTTCACAATCAAAGTATGTCAAAAAAATGTTGAAGAAAGTTGGAATTGAAGATTTTAAACCGGTGTGTAACCCTATGGTTATTGGTGGAAACTTGAGAAAGAATGATGAATCTCCTAAGGTTGATCAGAGCAAGTATAGATCAATGATTGGTGGACTGCTATTTCTAACTGCTACTAGACCAAATATCATGCATGTAGTTTATCTTAAGGCTATATTTCAAGAATATCCTAGAGTGTCACATGTTTCAACAGTGAAGAGTATATCTAGATACTTGAAGGGCACTCCAGATCATGGCATGTCGTATCCAAGGGATACTAATTTTACTTGAGTGCTTACACAGATGTTGATTGGTTTGGTTGTGTGGATGATAGGAAAAGTGTAAGTGGTGGTACATTCTTTCTCAAATGCAGATTGGTGTCATGGCTAAGCAAGAAACAAGATTTAGTATATTTATCTACTGTAGAGGTAAAATACATTATAGCAACATCTTGCTACACACAAGTGTTGTGGATTATACAAAAAATGAAGGATATCAAAGTAGTATATGATGAACCAATTTCTATCTTATGTGATAATACAAGTTCTATCAATATTTCAAAGAATCTAGTAATGCATTCAAGGAAAAAACATATCTCAATCTGGTATCACTTTCTAAGAGAGAAGGTTGTAGAAAATGAAGTTAAGATTGAGTATATGCCTACAAAGGATCAGGTTGTTGATATATTCACCAAGGATATTTCTAAGGATACATTTGATTATCTCCAAGAGAAGTTGGGGGTCATTTCCCCTCCTTATTTGAACTAGATGCATAAGGAGATGCATTTGTCCAGTGGATTTCAAGATCTATTCTTCTATCTGGACTGATGTTGGTGGCTACCTCTTAGGGGGAGTAGGTAGTGACATTGTTGGTTGTTGTAGTTAGGGGGAGTAAGTGTTGTCATTGTGTATTGGTGCAATATGGTGTGTGATCCTAAGGGGGAGTATACTGAGTATTGAAGGAAAGAAAGTTGTAGAGAAATTTTGTGAAGGATAAATGATGTCAAAGGGTGAAACATCAATCATACAAATATTTTGTCCTTTTCCATTGATGTCAAAGGGGGAGAGAGTCATGTGAAAAAGAATATAGTTAAGGGGGAAAGAATAATGATGCATGTAAAAAGGAAAAGATATGTTGAAAGGGGGAGAGTGAGTAATGAGAGAGAGAAAAGGAAACAGGTATGGAGCAAAGTTGTTGAGTCTTTGATGGTTTTTCACATCATGTGTTGCCATCAATGACAAAGGGTGAGATTGTTGCAAGTATGAGAAGATTGGTGTTGTCATTGATGTCAACAAACTTGTTTTTTCATTAGTGTCAACTATAGGAGAAGGAAGGAAATCATTATTATGGGAGATCGTTGCATTGATGACACTTATATTAGTTGCATTATGTTGTCATTAGTAAGCTATTGATGTCAACCTCTAGTGTTGCTTTGATAAGCTTCTGTCTATGGATATATGGTTGAGTTTCTATGTTGCATTTGGCTTGGTGGTGATGAGGAAGTGCTAAAGATGATGAGGATGTGTCTTTGATGCTTGGTTTTCAAGTGCTTTTGAGAAAATTTGATAAAAATATGAAAGAGTGTGTTGCAGTGTTGTTCTAGGTTGCAGAGTAGTGTTTTGGTGTTGCACTGCATTTATTCTAGGTTGAATATCTACTTGTGTGTTTTGAATATGTTAATTAGAGTTTTTTAGAGACATATTCAAATTTTGGTGTGCTAGATCGTTGTGTAGAAGTAGTTGTGTTCACCAATGTGTGAACAATGTATTGTAGAGGTGTCTGGGAGAAATGTCCTTGCTCCATGTTTCTCCATAGAGTGGTTTTAGGTCTTGTAGATCTAAAGGTGTGTTGATTGTGTTGGTATCTTTGTTTATTTGAGGTGGTTTGAGGTTTGGTGCTTTGGAAGTCAATTTCTTGAGTCACGGTGTATGGCAGAGCTATCTGAGTGTGTTGAGTGTGTACATTTCTCAAGTGGAAGTTGTTGTGAAGGAGTTTATTGGATTTTAGGGTGTTTTTGGAATATTCTAGGTTATGTCCAGGTGACATTTGTTGTTCGCGAGTTGTTGATGTATTAAAGGAAGCATGTACTTAAAATTTTAATGGTGTTCATATGTGTAATGGATGACCTTGGTATTTACACTAATTGTGGTGGATATTTATTGTTTATAGAAGTGTGTTGTAACATGGCGTTGTAGATTTAGGTCCCAAATAAGGAATGGTGTGGTCTACCTTCACTTCTATCTACCATGGAAGTGTTTTGGTGCTAACCTAATTTGAATTTGCATGGTTGATGTGCATAGTCAACCTTAGAGAATGGTTTCAAGGTTAAAGATGGTATAAATAAGAGTTGAGTTGTTGAGGGATGATGATATAGACAAGAAAGATGTGAATGATGTGAATTGAAAAGTGTTAGAGGGTGAATTTGAGAAGTGGAGTGTGAGATTTCATGTGTTAGATTGTTGGATGTAACGAGCAGAAGGTGTTTACAATTCTTTAGTTATGTTTCGAAGGTGTTAGTGAAATTATGGTGGATTTCTCAATTTCATTGATATGTATTTCTATGTGTAACATTCTTCTCTATCTTCTTTTCTATTATGGAAATGAGCCTTTTGGAAGTGACTCTTTTTTTCTTTGGGAAGTGAGCCCTCTGGGAATGAGCCCTATTATATTCGATGTTGATATTACTTTATATTGTGAGCTAATCCTTACCATCGTTTTTCCCATCTTAGGTTTTCCACATAAATTTGGTGTCTTGTGCATGGTGTTTATTTGTTTCAATTTTTTTGATTTGTCTTTCATGCTAAATCATTATAATAGAATAAGGGTTAGTTGGATTAATGTGGATTTGAATATTTATGAGTGCTTTGAATATTTAAGGTACAACTTATTCACCACCCTCTCATTTTTCTTGTGCATTCAATAGTTATATCTATAAAAATAGGAAATAACTTTTAAGAACCCAGATACTCTCATATCTTTGCACCATCCCTGACAATGGCAACAAAAATGTATGGTCTCCCTTATTACCTAATTATGTGGAGAAATTAAGTTATGCACATCCACCTAATGTATTGGATAATCCTTTATCAAGCAATCATTAGCAATAGGATTTTACATTTATATTTCAACCAAGGATGTGTTTCTTGAGATGATGTGAGTGCTATATGTATGACTGGGAAAAAATTTGTGTCCTTATGAAGTTTTAGCATAGTAAGAAGGTTTCACTACACTTAAATGTAACCCATTTAAGAAAACATACATCTACATTTATAATGTTGAAATCACAAGACAACTGAGAGGGGGGTGAATTAGTTGTACAATAAAACATCAAAACCCTGATTAACATTTAGATTTGCATTAACCCTTAAACCCTTAACAACCTTTAAACTCTTATCATGCATTAAAAGAATATAAAAATGAGAAATAGTAATGCAAACACATTCATACACATGAGAACACCATATTTACGTGGAAAACCCAAGAAGGGAAAAACCACGATGAGGATATCCCACAATATAAAGTAATTAAGACACCAAATACAATAGGATCATTGTTGGAGGGTTCACTTCCCAAAAGAATCAATGGCTCACCACCAGATCAGAAAGAAGAAAATAGAATATTTTTACAATGATAAATCCATCTCAGAGCCATATAAAAGATCCACCACTACTTCACCAGAACATCCACACTCTCTTTGTAGAATGTAGACACCTTCTTCTCACTACTTCCAATAGTCTTGTACATTAAAGCTCACACTTCATTTAATAATTTTGAACTTCACATCACACACATTACACATGTTCCTCCATCAATTCATCACATATATATATCATCCTCAACCTTGAAAACAATCTACAAGGTTAGTTATGTATCTTAAACATGCAAATTCAAATTAGGTCAAAACCAAAAAATTCTTGTGGTGGGGAGGAATGAAGGAAAACCACATCACACCTTAACTCAGACCTAAATACACATATACATTCCACTCCATGCTTCCACAAACATTGAAGCATATCCACAATTAGTGTAAACACCCCAGGTCAGTCAAACTTGTGTTAACACCATTAAACATTTAAGTACGTGCTTCACCAAATCCAAAGACAAATAGTGAACCACACACAAAACTTAAATATAATTTGAAATATTCTATAAAAACCCTAAAATCCAACAAATCCTTTGCAACATCATACACTTGAAGTACATACTCATTTTATACACCTATTTAACCTTCCACACACTGTAACAAATGAATCCAACCTTGTAGAGAACCAAAAATAAAACAACTCAAACTAAAGATAGGTATGAATAATTTAAGCACACTACCATATCTGAAAAACCAAAAACCACAATGCAGAGAAATGCAAAGCAAAACTATTTCTCTCAAACAACACAGCATCACAGTTCACACACTAGTGAACACAACTTCTTTTTCCAAATGATCCAAAAAAAGAAAATATGGATATAATGCCTTTGAACACCTCTAATCAGCATAGCTAAACCACACAAGAAAATCATCAACCATGAAGAAATGCGGAGCAAAACACTAAACACCACTCTGCCATACTAAACACTCTTTACCAAATTGTTTCCACTTTTAATCAGATTTTCTCAGAAGAACTTGGAAACCAAGCACCACAAACACCATCTCAACATCTGCAACACTCCTCTTATCATCTCAACCACACAAGAGGTTGAAAATCCACAAACATATTCCCATCAAAGCAACACTAGAGGTTGACATCAGTGAGACTACTAATTACAATATAATGTAACCAATCAAAGTATCTCCATAAGTTGACATCAATGCAACAAAAAATATTTGTTGGCATCAATGAAAACACAAACTTCCAACAATCTCCCCATTTTTCATTGATGGTAACACATGATATGAAAAACCATCAACAACATATACTGCATATTAGTGCACACTTCTCCCCCTTACACAAGCATCAACTCTTCCAACACTTTCTCTTTTATATGACTTCTCTCCCCCTTTCTCCATATGGTTTTTCAGTTAAATCTCTCCCCCTTTGACATCAATGACAAAGGAAAACCCATATTTTCTTTTCTTTTCTTCCCCTTTGACATTAATCACATATACTTTCTCTCCCCCAAGGGAAAAAACTATAAGGGAAAACAACTACTCTATAAACTCAACTTTCACCTCCTTTGAAAACACCAACATACAACACAATGACAACACTTACTCCCTTTGACTACAACAACCAAAAATTCCACTACCTACTCCCCTTGAGAGGTAGCCACCAACATCAACCCAAAACAAGGAATGAATCTTAAAATCCATTGGGCCGATGCATAACCTTATGCATCTAATTTAAATGAGGGGCAATAACCCCTAACTTATCTCGAAGATACTCAAAAGTATCCTTAAGAAGAGACTTTATGAAGATATCTACAACCTGATCTTTAGTAGGCACATACTCTAACTTCAACTCATTCTTTGCAAGCTTCTCTCTTAGAAAGTGATACCAAATTGAGATATACTTTGTCCTTGAATGCATTACACTTGTATTGTCACATAAGATATAATTTTTTTCATCATATGACACTCTGATATCCTTTAAGGTGTGTTCATCCACAACACCTGTGTGTAGCATGATGTTATAGCAATGTATTTTGCCTCTGTAGAGATAATGACATTGAATCTTGCTTCTTGGTTAACCAAGACACCAACCAGCTTCCAAGAGAGAAATCAATATCCTTTAGATACCATAAACCATGTTTTGGAGTGTCTTTCAAGTATCTGAATATTCTTTTTACTGCCACCACATGTGACTCTCTAGGATATTCTTGAAATCTAGCCACAAGACAAACTACATGCATGATATTCGGTCTAGTAGCAGTTAAATATAGAAGTCCTCCAATCATTGATCTGTACTTGCTCATATCAACATTAGGAGATTCTTCATTCTTACTCAACTTGCAACTAGTAACCATAGGAGTACATAATTGTTTAGAGTCTTCCATTCCAAACTTCTTCATCATTTCCTTGACGTACTTTGATTATGAAATTTGAATATACCCTTTTTTCTCTACTTGATTTGTAGTCCAAGGAAAAAATTCATCTCCCCAAACATAGACATATAAAACTCACTCTACATCTATTCTAAAAATCTCTTACACATATTTTCATTTCCTCCAAAGATTATATCATCAACATACACAACCACAATCAATATTTCATCTTTCTCAAATTTAAAATAAATATTACTATCTACGGTACCTTTATTGAATCCCTATTGCAACAAGTACTTATCCAATCTTACATACCAAGCTCTAGGAGCTTGCTTGAGTCCATATAATTCCTTATTCAATTTGTAGACCATATTAGGATCTTCTGACAACTAAAAACCTTATGGTTTTTCAATGTATACCTCTTCTTCCAACTCACCATTCAAAAATGCAAACTTCACATCCATCTGATAAAAATTGAACTCCTTATGTGCTACGAAATCTAAAAACATCCTAGTGGACTCCATCCTTTCCACAAGAGAAAATGTCTCTTCAAAGTCTATTCCTTCTACTTATGAGTATCCTTTACACACAATCCTTTCCTTGTTCCTAACATCTTCTCCATTCTCATTCAGCTTGTTTTGGAACAACCACTTAGTTCCAATCGCATTCTTGTTTGTTGGTCTTGGGACATGTTCCCAAGTCTAGTTCTTCTCAATTTGCATCAATTCTTCTTCCATAGCCTTGATCCAAAATTATCTTTGTATTCCTCAATCACTATTTTAGGTTCAACTTTGGAAAGTAAACATAAATTTACTTATTCTTCTATCATAGCAGCCTTTCTTCTTGTCAATACACCTCTGCTTTTGTCACCAATGATCTAATCTTCATCATATCTAGCATCAAACTTTCCCAAGTTTTCTTCATCTCTTCTGATATAGCACTTGCTTCCAAACACTCTAAAATATTGGATAGTAGGGTTTCCTCCATACCACAACTAATAGGGAGTCTTTGAACTGTTTTTCCTTTCTTGCACTCTATTAACTATGTAGACTATAATATGAATTGCTTCTCTCCATAGACATCCAATATATTTTCTTCCTTCATCATAATCCTTTCTACTTCCTGAAAAATCATATTCTTCCTTTCCACCACTCCATTCTGCTAAGGAGTTTTAGGAGCTAACAAATGTCTCTTTATTCCAAGATCTTCACAAAAACTATTAAACTCATTGGGGGTGAAATCTCCACCTCTGAAAGATCTTAAACATTTTATTTGCATGTCCATTTCATTCTCAACCATAGCTTTAAATGCCTTAAACTTATCTAGAGCTTCTGATTTTTCTTTGAGAAAAGTTACCCAAGTTATTCTAGAGTAGTCATCAATTAACAACATGAAATACCTATCACCTTGAAAAATTCTTGTTCTTGTAGGTCTACAAAGGTTTGTATGCACCAACTCCAAAGGTTCTACAATAGAATATACTTTGACATTGAACCATTTTCTTGTTTTCTTACCAACTTGACATTCCTTACAAACTATTGTTAACAATTTTTTGCTATAGCTCAATTGGTGGAGTTGATTAAATATTGTTATATTTGAAAGTGAAAGAACAATTATTTTTGTATGTGCTTAAGTGTTGTTTGCACTATATTTGTCATTCATCAACTGAAATTTATGCAAGTGTTTTGAGAAAATTGAGTTTTAGAAGTATTGCTCGAATATTTTACAAATCAAATGGAGTACAAAACTGAGTATACAAATGATCAAGAATTTTTGCTTTCATTTATTTCAAAAAGTTATTCATATTACATGTTTTCATTTGATTGCAAGAATGCAAATGATGGTACAACTTTGCATTTCAATACATTTCTTTTAGAATGGAAATGAAGGAAGAAATTTAAACACCCACACAAGTCATGGTTTTAGCCGGTTCCATTCATTACAAGAAAAGAAATATACAACTAAAAGAGAGAAGCAAATAACATGGGACATATCCGTCATTACTTGAGTTGATCTTAAATTGACTCCTCGTAGCTTGCTTCGTCCTATGTCCACTCCTGAATGTACCTGTAAAAGTTTGAGAGGGGTGTCAATTAAGAGCTTGGGATATGAACTATATTGCATGCCATACTAAAAAAGATATATTTCAATCCTTGCAATCATAGAATCAACTAAAGGAAAGGATAGAAACATGAACTGAAAAGGAAACATCATCATCATATATTGTCTTTTGCTAACATTGTTTGTTTCCTTGTGCAAATATAGGAAAATTCATGTAGTTGATTGTCTTATGAAGACCAAGCATGTGGAGAAAAACAGGCTCCCACAAGGGTAGATCTCAGTATGCTGCCCCTTTGGTATTACAAATGGGGTTGAATGAAGGAATGCAATCATCATGTTCATCAAAACTATTCATAAAAGAGTAAAGCAAAGTTTCATTCATCAAAGCCATTAAGCTGACTGTTCACTCATAACAATCAAGTAATATCCTTTTCTGAAAACTACAATGAACATGCATACACAATGCCTCATCAAAGACACTATTTAATAAAGGAAGCATGTGAAAGTTTCAGATTTTCTTTTGAAAACAGAGCAAGTGCATAAAACAGTTTTTACATAATGGACCATAAAAATGCATGAAGAGTGCCAAGTAGATGATGTTAACCCACCAAGAATATGTAAGGATAGACAAGCATGAAGAGAGCTTCAAATTTTCAAGCATTGGGTAATCCACTGTGTTATGTCTCCAAGTGCAACTGTGGTATTAATTGGAGTAAACAGTTCAAGTAATATATCATTAATCAACATGTATTCCAAATGGAATTTGTGCATCATTATGTCTGAAATGGAAGCAATTCAAATTACATTGTTTAGAAGGTTGTTTTCATCATTCAAATTATGCTTTCGAAGATTATTTTGCATGAGATCAAAGAAAATGGACATGAACATGTTTGATAAGAATTTGAGTATGTAAAAACATTTCCAGACTAAACAAAGCTTTTAAAAGATTTAAGTGAAAGGAATAATAGACTGAGCAAGCAAACAATCTAAGGGTACCAATCAAAGAAGTTTTTGTGTGCAGGAGGGTTTTGAAAGGAAAGCATGTTCCAAATGTTGTCCTAAGGTTTTGCAGTGATACAACAAAGGAGACAATTATTTTATAATTTTCTAAGTATTAAAGCTTGTTTTTCTGAAGTACATAAATTTTAAAATATAGATTCTCCATGATCCACACATTTTGTAAGTTTTTGATCTTGAAAATAGCAAATGTTCCCAAAAATACAGTAGGGGTTTGAACAATAATTTCAAAACATTCACTAGATCTTGAAAAAAAATTAGGGGTTTCTGTTGTTTTCTCATTTGAAACAATTAATTTTCCTCTTTAAATCAAATGGAGATGCTAGTAGTTACAAATACAAAGCAAAAATTCCTTGGCTAAGTTATGGTTTCTTCTGTAGCATCCAAGTGTGAATTCAAATGGAGATCCAATGAACATTTATCATGTTATAGATCCAAGCTTATAAAAGCTTCGTTTTGACAAAAATAAAAATGAAATGCCATGATGGGTCAAGCTCTAGTGGGAAATAGACAATTTTCTTTGAAAATATTGAGTACCCATGTTGGGTTTCTGCATTAAGTACAGAAATAAGTGAATTGATTTTAAAAAAAAGTGAACCCACATGGGATTTTATTAAAAAAATATATTTACCATAATTTTTAGCATACCCATGATGGGTTTGATTTAAAAATGCAGATTTCTCATTTTACAGAATACCCATTTGAGATTTTTGTCTCAAAAATGTATTTTCTTCAAAATAGCAAATACCCATATGGGGTTTTGTTCCAGAAGTGTAGAATATACAATGTAATCTCTTGGGTCAAGCCCAAAAAGTTACAAAAAACTCATTGTGTGCATGAGTGGTTGCGGCCAAGAGGAAGGTTTTCAGTCCCAAGTTTCATTTGAAAATAGAAAATCTTTTTAAGGTCGTTGTCTAAACCTCAAATCTAAAGAAAACAATGTAGATTATACAAAAATTATGATGAAATGCATTAGAGAGCTTTCATAATAGTGCAGCATGTGTAATGGCCATGAATTTATAAATAGAAAATGATCTTTTTGTAGAGATTTACAGATTCCATAAGCTTTTTTTTTAATGAGAGTCGAACCAAGAAGTAGAGCTTACCATTCGTGATTATGGAGGAGCAAATAAGGGCCACAACCAAGCACTCGCAAGAGCTTCCAAATGCAAATTCCAAGCTCTCACAATGGCGACCAAGAGAGAACAGAAACAAAACACAAGAAAATAGAGTAAATGCATCAGAAAAATATGTATAGATGCCGCCTTATGGCCATTTTTTCCTTTCAAAACACAGTGGGAAGCCATCGTGCAGTTTAGAATCGACTTACCCATGATTTGCAGAGGACGAATCAACCAATTTGAGGGAAAAAATCAAGAGTTCCAAGCATCCCCAGCTGAAACCCTAAGCATGGTGGCGCTTCTCGCAAAGTTCACTCTCAAAGTCAAAAGGTGAAATGAAATGATTTTAGGGTTTTCCTTTGTTTTTACCATGTTGCCCTAGCTCGAACTTGGGAATTATTTTATTTTTCATTAAAATATCAAATGTTTCAAGTCGAATGCATCATGTGGCCAAATTTCATATACCTAGGTCAACCATATACAAGTTCCATTTGATGTCATTTTCCTAAGTTTCAATTTGGCATTAGTAATATTTTGCAAAGTCTTAAAGCCTTAGGATTATTTACTATTTTCAATGCCTTATATTAGTGAATAAGAGCCTTCATAGATATACCTTAGGCTTTAGTTTTATTGGTTTTTTTAGAAAATCAATTGCAATGTAAGACAAAATATTATCATATCTTTTATGATTTTTTAAGAAAATCAATATTGTAAATGGAGAGATAAGTTATTATTTTTTGCAAAATATTTTCTAAATCTTTAATTGCAAAAATAATCAAATTATGAGAGTAGTAAATCTGTAAGTCATTGTAGAGCAAGAATAAAGCGATATTTTCTAAATTGCTTTATTTCTTTGCTATTTTTAGCAGATTTGTCATTATCTTTTCTCTTGGTCGGATTTGAGCTTCTTGTTGAAGAGAAGGATTTTTTTTTGCTTTTAAAGCAAGAAAAGTTCAATTTTTGGAAGCTTTTTGGGTTGACATTAGAAAAGTGATGGTTTTTCACTTTTATGCCATATTTTGGAACAATTTTGAAGGATTTTTTCCAAGCTTTCTTCTTGAGCTCGAATTAGGGTTTTTGAGGTATATCGTGAGAAAAACTTAGAGTTTTCTCAGTTCATATTCTAGTTTCTTGCTATTGCACTTTTAGAGCTTGTAAACTTCTTTGCACTCAGGTTTTGAGATTTTTACTCCATCCAATAAAAGCAGCATTCCTATCTCCAATTTTTGTCTCTATTTGTAGTTTTAGTATGATGAACTCATATTGTGATTATGTTTTACAGATCCTTTTTATGTCCTAATATTGCAGATTATTGATACAGAAAGATCATTTAATGCAGGTTGCATGTTGTGTTTAGGTTCATACCTTTGAATGCAAATCAATTTTGTACTAATGTTCATGAGAGATTGAGAATTCATTGTTGTTTTATTGAAGACTGTTTGTGGGTAAAATATCAAAGTCATTATTAAGTTGAGATTGTATTAGATAGGTTTTCATTTCAGTCAGATTCTCTATCCTTTTTCCCAGAAAGTCACTTAGAATAGGATCCATCATTCAGAGAACCAGCTCACTCTGGAGATTCTATTTTCACATAGATCACCCACATCTGAAAAGAGTTTCCATGTTTCAACAAATAGTTTGATTTTTTGCAAATTTGACAAAGGGTGCATATTTGGTTGTTAACAGTTTTTGGAATGCCTGGTGGGACTCTAAAAATAAATTTAAAAGAAGTTTTTAATATTTTAAAGTTGTTTGGTGTATGCAACAAGTTATTCAACCTTTTGGAGGATCGTTTCAATATACCTAGCGAATCTGGTTCTAATTTTTCATGTAGACTTAGTCCAACCTACACATGAGAAAAGTATAAACCAAATCAAGTGTTGCACCTTTTGAATACTGACAGTTGTCCCCACCACGAAGAAGAGGCAAAACAACAAAGAGGCTGTTTGAAACACCTGCGAGGTCAAAATCAACACCTCCTATTTTTAGCTCTTAGGTTTTATCAATAGGAATCCCAATTCCAATATCACAAAAATTTCCAATGGTAGCGCCAAGATAGCACCCGTTTGCACCTTTTAATGGAGGAAGTCCATTATACATTGCTCAGCATGATGACATCCCAGTTGCAGCCCTTAAAATCATGGCATACTTCACTAGGGAGGATCACACAACACCGGTTTAGCATATTTGTGATGTGGCCACCCTATGCTCAATTCACAACATCACGCAAGAGAATGTCATGTTAAGACTCTTGGTTGCATCACTCAAAGGGAAAGAATTGCAATGGTTCAGAGGCCTCGTAGCCAATTCAATCACGACATGGGAAGCACTAGGGAATGGCCTATACTAGTATTTTGTTGAGAAATCAGATCATGCATCTTTGTTGGAAAAATTGAGCACAATCAAGAGGGCACCACACGAGCACTTGGCTAATTTCAACTACTGATTTTAGAGAACCTGGGACAAAATTCCTGCAACGGTAAAGCCTTTACCAACTCATGCTTTTCTATTTTACTTAAAATCCTTAAATAGTAAGATTTTGATCATGACCCAATCTATGGGTGGGCATACACTCCCTAACGCTTATGACATCACCATTAGAGCTGAAAATTGTCTAATTCAGGCCAAGGAAATAGCCTCTAAACCTCCTATTCCTTTGTTTCCTAAAATACAGTTGCCTATTCTTGTTGCTTTACCCCCTTTAGTTGTTGTCCCGCCTATACTAGCAA
>VDFB02130638.1:27875-151159 GCA_007258455.2 Sequoia sempervirens
CATCAATTTTGGGTAAAAAAAAAGTTGTCAACCACATACCCTACAAATACCCATCATATCGCCACTTTTTGGCCCATCATGATCCTGCACATACCTCCTAATCAAAATCCATTTCCATCCAAGTGAAGGAATCAAATACGTGGTCTTTATTGGTCAAGTAGATGGTGATGCGTATGAAACTTGTTTACTTTGAATTTGAGGGCTACTCCTCCTATTTAGTTCCTGATCAAGCTTCAGCTGTTACAATAACAAGTAAAAACATAAATATATAGAAATTACATTATAAAAAATGATATATTTCATAAAATAATCACTTACCGCTGCCAAATGATCTCTCTCCTCAAGTGGAAGATCCACATGTGTAGGATCTAGCATGCCAAATTCCTATAGAAACCATCCAAATAGAAATTAAACTACAAATCAATGATCATTTAATTTTTCAATAATAAACAACTATAAAAATGAATGTACTTTGAAATTTACTAATCTACCTTATAGCCCTGTGAGAGCCATTGAGCTGTCTATTGTGGAAGATACACCACACTCCATTTCCCTATTAACATCGAGAGGTGTTTCTGCTTCCATCATCTAAAAATAAAATAACAAATTATTCAATCACGAAAGCTAGAATAGCGATGGAGGTCATGGCTTATAATGTATGAGATAATCAACAAATTTTTGAGTACTTATTGAACTATATATTTCTTACTATTATGCTTACTATTTTCCCTATCCATAGCTTGTTTGAAATCACCTATTTTAGGCTTTTATCCATAGTATCAAGGTAGTGAACTATTTGATAGAATGCTTCAGTAGACATGGATGAAAAATGTGGTAGCATAGAGAAGGCATTCCATCACCATGAGTCCACATTTATTTGAGAAAATTTTTCAAACATATCATTTCCTTCTCTATGCTATTATGTTGAGATGAAGTGAATGGTATATTGTGGTCTTGGTTATGAGATGGAGGGGGAAAATGACATGAAGAGGGAGGTGTGTTTTGATCACAAGGGGAAGAGGATCATTACATAGGGTAGAAGGTGTAATTTGAGACCACATTTTGAGAGAGATCACACAATGGAGTGGAAGAGGTACTTTGATTTGGACACAAAAGGATGTCATTAGATGAAGTGGGGGAGAGGGGATTGTGAGAGGGGGACGAAGGGATATATTTCTCTTGAGATGGAAAGATATCATTAGATGGGATGGAAGGGATATGTTGTTCTTGATTGGAAATGGAATCATGAGATGGGAGGGGATCATATGATGGAGGAGAAGGGTTTCCTTGATCTTTATATGGAGGGGAATTTATGTTAGCATGCTTTGGATTAGGAGATGGACATAGTTCATTTGATATGGATGGTGTGATGAGGGAGGAAGGTTTTATAGACCCTTCAACTTGGATAGATGGATTGATAGGGGATTTATTTAAGACTTACGGTATTAGGATTTATCTTGATGTGGGGGTGATGAAGGTGGATGCATGATATGTGAAGATTGCACCACTTTGTTTTTGCATGAGGAAAACACCACCTTTGCAAATATTCCTTGGAGGAAGTTACTATGAGAGACATGGGATAAATTTGCTCGGTAATAGTGGGGTGATGTGGATTTTAAGGATGTGGGATATGAACAAGTGGAATCAGAGGTGCAAGCTTCCATGGATTGGTAAATTGAGGATGAGGATGAGGGCCTTGAAAATAATTTAGAGGGGAATTTTGACTAAAGGATTGGTTTTCATTGTCAAAGGAAGGGGAAGGATAAGCAAGAGGAGATGGATTGGGATTGGATGAAGGTATGGAGGATGGAAGCTTAGCATTGATGCCAAGGAGACATCTAAGCATGGAATCCTTATAATTATGGAAGTAGTAGATGAGGATAAAATTAGTGGTGGGGGATGGGTATGATATGGATGGGACTTGAGGGGAGCTTTGGATGGGGGATTGGTGGAAAATTGGAGCATTCTGTCTATTGAAAATTGATTCAAGGTGATCCATAATGCTCTCATTGTCATCATTGGGATTATATTTGGGTTGGTCAAAAGGCTATCCTCATCATTATCAATATGGTTGGGGTTGGTTGGAATGGATGAAGTTGGATTATAATTATTTTTATGTAAAATGTCGTCAGTAAGCAAAGTAAAACTTATACAAAACACTAATGAAACATTATATCAAGAAATTCAAACAATAATAAAATTGAAACAAACAATTCCCCAATGGTGTCTCATTGTCCTCTATCTCCAAGGATTATTTAAGTCATTTTTCTCTCAGATTGTTTGTGCACATGACTTTCCAAATGACAACCTAAAGAATGAGAGATGTTGGAAATGCAAGAAAGATTTCCTACACTACATAATTGCTAAACTAGTTGTGAATGATATGCAAAGATAATGATGATGCTATGATGCTACCAATGAAAATGATATGATTAAACTACTGTAATTAAGATGCTACTAATGAAAAGGCCATGATAAAACTACTTAATGCTAAAATGCTAATACTAGAATGACAATGCTAATGAAAATTTTGCAGGGTGTAATTATGTTCATCTCTCTATATATATGCTTTTGTTGTAAATGAGGGTCCATTTATAGATTTTCCAAGGCATGAACCTCGGTGGCAGAAATCAATGGTTTGGATTTGATTTGGAGAATGGATGGTTGAAGATGAAGAGGTTAGAGAGAAAAGGGGAAGTGTGTTCCCTTTAGAAGAACAAAATGCCAAGTGTGAAGAGGAATCAAATGGAGATGAAGGCCAAGTGTCCCAAATTTGTTAGAATTTGTTGAGGATAAATGCCAAATTCATGAGGTGGAAGGTGGGAAGAATTTAGTAGAAATGTGCTTAAATTCGAATTTAGAATTCAAATTTAATTAGAGAGTTAATTAAATAAAACAAACGAATTACATTTGTTCATTTAATTAAGACATGAAGAAAATGATTTAGAATAGAAATAATTAGAGAAAATGAACTATATAAATAAATTTTTCAATTTATTTATAAGTAGAAGAATTAAAGATTATTAATTAAATATCTAGTATTTAATTAATCGTCCAAACCAAATTTAAGTGTATACATTTTTCCCCTCTTTGAAGTGATATGTTTGCAACACATTGCTTCAAAGAAATTTTTTTTGATAGTGCTGATAA
The DNA here is from genome assembly GCA_007258455.2 of Sequoia sempervirens. Lineage (NCBI taxonomy): Eukaryota > Viridiplantae > Streptophyta > Pinopsida > Cupressales > Cupressaceae > Sequoia > Sequoia sempervirens. Next base: position 31,026 of record VDFB02130638.1, read on the forward strand.
AAATGTTTGATACTCCCTAGATGCTAATTTTTGAGTGATGATGCATGCATGCCCCCTCGAGAGATAAATCGAGATTTTTCTTGAATTTTTAGGATATTTTTTTGAATTTTTTGAAATTTTGATGATTTTATGATTTTATGATGATTTTCAAATTTATAGTATTTTTTTATTATTTATCTCTCGATAAAGAAAAATGACCCTGCTAATTGATGAAATGATGCCCTTTGGAAAAAATAAATGATCCCACTTAAATACCCTCCATTTACCCCTTTAAATGGTAAAAAGGTGAAAAAGGAGCTCATTTGAATTTATTTGCAATTAGAGATTGAGCTGATTGAGTGATTTGAGAAAAATGGTGATCCCATACCACACCCACCGATTTGAGCGAGTTCGACGACACAACCGCCCTACAGTGTATGGACCTTCGGTACGTACCCCGAGAAACCTCATTTTGAAATTTTAATTTGTTTTTGACATGTTTTTCATGTTTTTTGAATCTATTGATTAGTATTCTAGCGCATTTAGACCTCGATCTAGCGCATTGGTGAATTTTTTTAGTGCATATGTTGATTTAGCACATTGAGGTTCTGATATAACACATTGGTTAAATTTTTTAGCACATATGTTGATTTAGCACATTTAGGTTGTCAAATGGCACATATGATGACTATTATAGCGCATTGAAAATTTTAGCGCATTTGTGTTGCTAGGTGGTGCATTGATGGATTTTTGTAGCACATCTAATGTTTCAACTCATAGACATGTTGTTTTGGCACATTAACACCAGAGTTGATGAAATGTTGATTTTTCTCCTTGTTTTTGATATTTGATGATTATGTCAGCCATTGTTTTGATGATGTGTGATATGATAGATGATTATTGACCTCATAATAGGTGAGGGTCAATGATAGGATAGATGATCATTGACCTCATGATGGATGAGATTCAATGACATACGCTCTACGAGATTTGATAGAAATCTCATTTGAGCTGATTAGATTAACTAATAGGTTGATTGATAAAATGTTGATTTGCAATATTTCATGATGATAGGAGGATTTGAGAGTTCTTCAGTCTTGGGAGCACTACCCAAAGACTTGGGATATGATTCCATGTCTAGTGCAGGTAGATTTGGATATTATTGGGCGATATGGTTTATCTTCCTTGCTTGATATGCCCCAGTATAGGATAAACAAGGGACTATTGACTGCATTAGCTGAGATATGGCATAGCAACCACAACACGTTCCATCTGGCTACTAGTGAGATGACAGTTACTCTAGAGGATGTGTATCAAATACTGGGGATTCCTGTGGTTGGAGAGTTATTCATGTATGATCATACAGAGTAGGGAGGTACCGAGGCACTAAGGAGGATTTTTGGTGATGACGGAATTAGTGGTTATGAGATCCCATGGTAGGATATAGTTGATTTGTATGAGCCATTATCATCTATGCTAGCTAGATTCATTAGAGGTTTTTTATGTCCTAACAGTAGGTCGAAGGGACTATCTATTGGTTGGGGTAGGATACTAGAGAGTATGATCACTAAGGGGATCCGATATGCATGGGGGTCCTATATGTTAGCACATTTGTATCACAATCTGTATTAGGTGGTGTATCTTGGAGTGGCGAGTTTATCAAATGGAGTGAAATTACTTTAGATTTGGGTTTGGGAGCATATAGATGTTACTTGGCTTGTAGGAGAGAGAGATCGTTCAGTTGGTTGGCCATATGTCTTCAGATACATAGGTGGTATTGTCTAGCACAAGCTAGGAAAATTGGAGTACTGGTAGTGAGTTCTCAATGATCTAGAGATAGTTACATGGTGACCATACTTGGATTGTGAGTAGTGGCCCGAGGATGATCTTGAGATGCCATATATTTACACATTGAGGTATTTGATTGGACGAACCCGATTTGTTATTTAGAGGTTTATGCTTATGAGGGTGCTTTGTCAGTATGACTAAGTTTAGGGGATTCCCTATGGAGTTTCATCATATGCTCAAAGACAATAGGATATTCTAGAGTGGAGACCCACCTTATCCTATGATGCATCCTACGAGGAGTATTTTGGATTACAGGCACAGATATGGGATTATTGTCTAGAGATTGCAGTTGGTGTGATGATAGATGAGTATGCTTAGTATTTCTTTACACATGTCGTATCGAGGATATCGAGTCCTGATGAGCCAGTACTAGCATTTGATGAGGATGAGAGAGCACCACTACATGCACCGAGATGGAGGAGGGATGGGGGAGATGGTGATGAGGAGGAGGGAGATGTAGGGGACGAAGGGGATGATGGTGTGGATGGTGGAGATGTAGGTGGTAGAGAGATACTATATTTTAGAGTACCTCAAAGGAGGAGATCTATGGTTCCCTTGGGAGAACAACAAACAAGACCATCCCATGTTAAGATTTGCATGCCTTCCCATCAGCAATTGATTTGATGTTAGGATCTAGGACTGTTGTACATGAATAATAACTTTTACAATGATTAAATTGAATGTCTTTAAAACACAATTGAAATGCTTAATTTCAAAAATAACTAAAATGCTTAAATGAATAAAGCAATAACAAAGTGATGAATAGAATAATAGAGAAAAAGAGAGATAAAAGACAAGACTCAAGTTGATAATGGAGTTCACCAATATGGTTATGTCTCTAGGTCCCTCTCCAACAAAGTGATCAATCCTTGATTATACTCCAATAAAGATTACACAGCTTCAACTGAACAACGTAGATTCTCTTGGCTTACAAGAGTTACAAAGTTCCTCTCCTTCAAGTGCAACAGAATAACACTTCTACCAAAGCATGAAGTTGAACAAACTCTACAAGAAAACTCTCTTACAAAATTCACCAATTTGAAGTCACCACTTGGTTATCCCAAGTCCTAAATTCCCCCCTTTTATACATAAAAAATTTCTCAATATGGTTACTAACCATATGATTTGAAAAAACTACCCTATCTCCAAAAATCTCCCATAATTACATATGTAGTTTTGAAAATCATCCTTATTTATAAAAATAATCTACCTTTAAAATAATAAAAATCCTAACCCCTTTTAATTGTAGGCCCTTATAGTTTTGGACCTTACAAGGTAATTGTAAAAATCCTTTTAACAATCTTTAAATTCCCTTTTTTTAAAAGATCTTGATTAAATCCTTAAACTTTTAATATTTTGGAAACCATTATTTTAAGGCATTTGGGTTGCCTTTTAAAAGTTCATAAAGGATATATTGTAAATATTATTCTAAGGTTGACATTATATTTAGGGGAATTAAATCTTATTTAAAGATTTATATATATGGAGGGGTTTTCCTTTTATCATGAAGAATGGTAAGGCATGGGTTAAAGGATCAAATCCCACTAAATCCTCCTTATTTTAATTTTTTAAACCATACATTCTTTTTCCTTTAATAATTATGGTTTAATCCATATTTATGCCATGTCATCTACTCTTGCCACATGTCAGTCTCTAACAGGTCAGTTGTGCCACGTCACCCACTCGCCATGTCAACATTTTGACCAAGTTTGACCAGAACTTTGACTAGTCATAACTTTCACATATGGACTCTGTTTGACACGAAATGAATGTCGTTAGAATTATGGTGATGAGCTCTTCGACATGATGCTACTTTTGACCATTTTTGAGATGTTGATTTTTTTTGTCTTTTTGACTAGCCTCTATACTTGGTTTGACCCCAACATTGACCAAGCATAACTTGAGTGTATGAGCTCCTTTTTCACCCATTCAAGTTGTGTTGGACTCAAATTTAAGAGCTCTTCAACATGGTATAGAATTCTGGAGAAATTGAGACACTTCAATTTTTTATGACAAGTATCCACCTAGATCAACAATAGGCACAAATTGATGCTCTACAGTTACAGGTGGAGGGTTTACATGGACAAATATCACATGCACAGGTGCAAATTTCCACTCTAATAGTAGAGAGAGATGAGGCTAGAAAGAGATGTGAGCATACAAAGGCTTTAGCCAAGAGATTACAGAGAGTGTCTGAGGGTACTAATATGGGGGATATGCTCAAAGAGGTTAAACATTTAACTCGAGAAGCAAAGTACTACAGATTACAGTATTATCAGGCAGTTCCTGCAGAGCAACATGCCCCTAGTTATGCACAGTCTGTTAGTGCTAGATCAAGTCAGAGTCAGTCACAGACTACAAGCAGGGATGTGACTAGGCCACCTCCTAGAGATCCATCAGGCCAAGATCCAGGTGCAGGTCCATCTAGTGGTGCAATAGTAGGCACAACGACACCTACAACATCTGGGGGAGCAACACATAGCTTTAGTGTTCACATTTGATGTATTGACACTTGATGTATTCACTTGTTTAGTTGGGGACTTTATGATTTATTGCCATTTTATTGATGTATCTCTCTAGATTGTGATATCATTGTACACTTGACATTGATTATTTTGAGATTATATGAGATGTAGTGGAGATTATTGATCTACATGTTGTCTACATGATTTTATGATGAATGCATTTAATTTCTGCTCTATATGCTATGTGATGTTCATATGATTATGGTTGTGTATGGATGCAATAATGAAATGATGATGCATGGATTATGATTCTAGATGGCTTTATGGATGATGCTTTATGATATATGAGATGGATTTGATCATGCAAATAAGATGTGATGCACTTTATTTTTGTATTTTTCTAATGCAAATATATGATCTAATGCATGGATGGATGACCGATGATATTACTTGCTAATGTATGTATGATATGATAATAATTATGAAACTACATGTGAATGATCTTTTTTTTTTGTTAATATCAAATGTACTCAATCCTTTAATGAGAGAGATTAAATCATTTTGAAATTCCCCGGCCTTGGAAAACATAAAATGCATATGCAAAACTAATATGGATGCAATCTATCTTAACCAGGCAAATCTAAATATGCACTATCGTCATCTTGTCAGTCAAATTTTTTGTGCTTGTTATCATCATTGAGCTTTTAATATGTTGAAAGTTAGTACAAAAATTGGTGGTATAATTAAACCATAATGACCTGAGTACAACTTCCATTGATTTTTGATATTACAAGGTAATACAAGCATCTAGGCATAATTGAATTGAGATGACTTGAGTATTGCTTGCATAAAATAGACAAGAGTTAATATTTTTCCTATGCAAATCCGGAATGCCATCAATGATACTATGTAGAGCATGTCCCGTGACAAATTTACATTGTAATAATGATCAAATCATAGACAATAGACAAAGAAAAATATCATACTCCATCATAGCTTCTCTAGTCCATGACATCCTTAAGTTGCTCTGGAGAAATGATAATGGAAAATTAGGTTATAATAGTTGAACATTCATGCTAAAGTGATTAAACCATGATTTAGAAGAACATAATCCAGTGAGATTTGTTTTGATTGATCTTGCTATTGATTTGGATGGTTGGTTTTCTAAAAATTGTGATTGATGTTCATTGTTGAGTTTTGGTGTGATCGTTATATTTTCTATGTTGTCTTACTATTTTTTTTTGTCATTTTAAGCTCAAAGTAGGTTTCCTCTAGGGAGAACCAACCATTTAAATATATGAATATGCATAATGACCGCCAAGTTAGGATGAGACATGACCGTGACACCAGAATATGTACACGAGGTTCTTTTATGATGGACATGCATAATGATGGCTAAAAGAAGATGACCGACACACGTTCCAATAGATGGAAAAGCTAATCTATCACAAATAGTGCCTATTGCTAGGTTTTCACTACTTGTTTTTATTTCACTTTTTCTGATTTTCTGATTTTATTTTATTTTTTTATTTTTCACTTGTTTTGTATTTTTTTTCTTTTTTCCTTTTTTTGTATGTCTCTTTTTTTCTTTTTTTGTATTTTTCTGATTTTTAACCGTGCACTAGATGAGTTATGTATAAAACTTCTTGAGATGAAGGTTTTTGATAGGTTCTTCAAATAGGTCCCCTTCAGGTGTAGATAACCGATATGCTCCAAATCCATATACTAATACAATGACAATAGGACCTAGCCAATTGGGTTCAAATTTTCCCTTCTTTTCCCAATCTTGTTGATTGCGAGGATTCTCTATTAGTACCAAGTCTCCAACCTGAAATTTTCTTGGTCTTACCTTTTGGTTATAGCTCCTTGAGATTCTTTATTGATAAGCTTTCAAATGATCAACAACATGATGACAATGTTCATCTAATAATTCCAACTCCTATAGTCTGGCTACTCGATAGTCTTCCTCTGAAATGATTCCTTTCAATGATACTCAGAGTGAAGGTAACTCAACCTCAATAGGTAAGATGGCTTTTGATCCATACACAAGGGCATATGGTGTGGATCCTATATGGGTGTAGATGCATGGTATGCCCACAAAGCAGGGTTTAGTTGAACAAGCCAGTCACGTCCAACATCATTGACAGTTTTCTTCAAGATTTTCAAAATGGTCTTATTTTCAAGGCTTCTGCTTGGCCATTCCTTTGAGGGTAATAGGGTGTGGAAAAGTGGTGTTGGATATAATTTTTTTCACAAAGTTCTTGTACATCTTGTTTTTTGAAGGGTCTACAATTTTTAGTGACAATGGAGCTAGAGATTCCATACCAACAAACAATGTAGTTTAGGATGAAGGAGGTAATTTGTTTACTAGTGATCGTGGTTAATGGGACAACTTCAATCCACTTTGTGAAATACTCAATGGTTGTGATTATGAATTTAATTGCATTAGAGGAAGATGGATGAATCTTACCCACAAGATTAAGTCCCCATTGAAAGAAAGGCCACATTGATGTGAATGGTTGTAGCTCTTGTGCTGGTGCATGTATGATATTTCCATGGAATTTACACTTTTTGTACTTCTTAACAAATTGAAAAGATTATTTCTCCATGTTCGGCCAATAATATCCCACGTGTACGAGTTTCTTAGCTAGAGTAAGACCACTTAAATGAGTACCATAAATACCTTCATGAACTTCTTGTAAGGCAGTTTCAGATTCATCACGTTTAAGACATCGAAGGAGAGTACCATCGAGACTTCGTTGATAAAGTGTATCAGCTATCAAGGTGTATTGAGTTGTTGATGGATAAATGTGTTTTTGGTTTCGGGATAGATTAGGTGGAAGGGTATTGTCTCTTAGATAGGTATAAATCTTATCATAGATTGAAGAATCAACATCAACTAGATGGTACATGACTTGGGATTTAGGATTGTCATATGCAGGAGTAAGCAATTGTTCCACCATGAACTCATAACAACTTCATTTTTCTAGTATTTGTAAAAGAGAAGCAATGGTTTCCATGGCATTTGCAACTTTTTTTGTTTATTCTTGGACTTTGTTCAAACTTGATCTCAACAAAGTATTTCTTGAAGTCATCTACCATTCTCTTGTAGGGCACCAACTTGTCATTTTTTATCTAATAATCATCATTAACCTGATTGATGACTAATTGAGAATCTTCATAAACATGTAATTTTGTGATTTTCCATTCCACTACTACGTTGATACCAATGATTAGTACTTCATATTCTACCATGTTATTTGTGCAAGGGAACATCAACTTGTAAGATTTTGGGATATTGTGTCCTTGAGGAGTAACAAATAGGATTCCAACACCCAATCCATGTTGAGTGTAAGACCCATCAAAGTATAATATCCAATATTGTGTTGTCATTGTGAGGACATCTATATCTGGGAATTCAATATGCATAGGATGGTCATCTTGTAATGGTGCTTCAACTAACTAGTCTGCTATTGCTTGGCCCTTGATTTCTCTTCTATCAAATTCACTCAATATCATCACCCACTTTGCTAATCTTCCTATTAGAGTGGCTTTGCTGAGTAGATATTTTAATGGATCAAGCTTGGCTATTAGTTTGATAGTATGTGTTAACATATAGTTTCGTAATTGTTGACTAGCAAACACCACTACCAAATTTTTTTTTTCAATGAATGCATAGTTAAGTTCATAGCCATTCAGTGTCATGTTGATGTAGTAGATGACCCTTTCTTTTCATGTAGAGTCTTCTTGTGCTAGCAAAGCTCCCAAAGATACCTCAATAGTTGCTATGTAGAGTAGAAGTGGGTTTCCCTCTATTGGTGGTACCAATATAGGTGGATTCATCATATATTGTTTCAATTGATTAAAGGAAGCTTCACATCTTTCATCCCATCTAAAAGAAACATTCTTGTGTAAAAAATTAGTAAAAGGATGAATTTTTTCCACCAATTGCGTGATGAATCTTTTGATGGATTGGAATCTTACTTATAGAGATCTTAGTTGACTAATGTTCTTAGGAGGTGGCATTTCCATGATTGCTTAAACTTTTTTTGCATCTACTTCGATGCCTTTATTTGAGACTATGTATCCTAAGAGTTTTGATGATGTTACTTCGAATACACACTTGTTTGGATTTAAACACACATTGAAATTTTCCAATCGAGTAAAGATTTTATCCAATATTTCTAGATGTCCTTCCCTAGTGAATGATTTTTCTAGTAGGTCATCCACATAGTCTTCCATGAATGTGTGCATCATGTCATGAAATATTGTTTTCATTGCACACTAATAGGTGGCTCCTACATTCTTTAATCCAAAAGGAATGACATTCCAACAAAATGTACCCCATGGGCATGTGAAAGTTTTTTTTTCTTGATCTTTTGGTGCAATCTTAATCTGATTATAGCCTAAAAACCATCCATGAGTGATAGCATAGCATGTCTTGTTATTAAATCCACAATGATGTCTATATTGGGCAAAGGAAAGTCATCCTTTGGACAATCCTTGTTAAGATCCCTAAAATATATCATATTCTGATGTTGTTGTCTAGTTTGGAGACTAGTACAATGTTTGAAATACATTCTATATAGTCAATTGGTCAAATAAATCATGCATCTAATAATTTTTTCAATTCTGCTTTCACTAGTAGGGCGATGTGTGGATGCATTTTTCTCAATCTCTACTTTACTATGTTCACTCTAAGTGCAATGGATAAATGATGCATTATTAGATCTGTATCTATTCCTAACATGTCAACATAGGACCAACCAAAATTGATTCATCTTTCTTCAAAGAATTTGGTGAAATTTGGCTTTTCTTGCTCTGTCATTAATGTCGCTAGGTGTATGGTTTTTGTTGTTTTTGCAGTACCGATGTTTATGGATTGTGTAGGCTCAACCAATACTGAAGATATTTCTTGATAATGTTTAGGAAGAGTGTCAAATCTCTCATCCTTCAGTGCCTCAGAGAGGTTTTCACCGTTGGATAGACTCTTTCTTTTTACTTTTTCATGACTACCATTGCATGGTTTTCACCATTAGATCAATTTTTTGTATTTTTTATTTTGTAGCTAAGAGATTTGGAAATCCCCTAGTTTGAAGCTTTGTTATGAAACTCATTGGTGGAAATTTTTTATGGATTTTTAGAACAAAGGAAATTGACAATGGCATCATCATCTAAAAAGATAGAGATATCAAGCAGCTTGGTTTGTTCCCAATCAATGAGTTTGGGATGTATCAAAGGTAAGGAATCATCGGATTGGTCAAGGTCAAAGGCATTAAGGCTCATGATGGAAACATTTTCAAGGTGTTTGATAGCAATTTCAAGGTCTATAATGTTACTCTCCTCCAAAGGATCTATCTCGCTCAATGTTTGATCATCCTCACTAGAGTCATCGATATGTAGTGATCCAAAGAACTTTGTCCCTCCATATGTATGGGCACATACTTCTTTATCACATCAATTTTCTTGTATTCACAAGATTCTTCATATAGTGAATCCCATTCATATTTATTTGAGTCTGTTTCAAAACTAGCTTGCAATTGAAGGATTCATTCATAAATCTACTGAGTGACTTCTTCTTTTGTCTCTTCTTTGTATCCTAATCTTGTCTTGTCTTTTGCATTGATTGTGATAGGCTGAATTGGTTCCACAATACCTTATTTTCATTTTACAAGAGGTCCTTTTCCTTCATATCCAATCTTTTCTAAGATTTTGAATCCTTTACCATATTGCTCTATTGGTATTGTGGAAGTTGCTGCTTGGGATTTTTCTTCATCTTTGTAAAGCCATTTTAGAATGTCTTTGTCTTCAGATTCATCAACTATAGTACCTGCTTTTACAAATGTACCATCAAATATCGTGATGGGTTGTGAATATTGTTGTCTAGATGTTGAGGGTTGTCTGTATGTTTTTGGAGAAGGTAGTAGCTGTGAGAGACATAAGTACTGCTCAAAAGAATACTCACCCATGCCTTTATCTTTCAACTGAATCTTTTTCTCAAACTATTTTGACAAAGAATTCAGTTGTCCTTCATTACTTGAAGAAATAGAATCACCAATGCCTTTATCCTTCAACTAGACCTTTTTTTCAAACTGTTTTGACAAAGAATTGAGTTGTCCTTCATTACTTGAGGAAATAGAATCACCAATGCCTTTATCCTTTGATTGAACCTTTTTCTCAAACTAATTTGACAAATAATGGAGTTGTCCTTAATTACTTGATGACATAGAAGTGTGAGCTTCTCTATTGTGTGGTACAAAAACATCTTGGTCTATCTTGAGAGTGTTGTAGTATTGGGGATTATTAGAATCTGTTGAAATTGTGATCTCTTGCCCATCTTAAGGGAATTTCAAGCATTGATGGTATGTTGATGGCACTGGTTGCATTTCATGGACCCAAGGTTGACCCAAGAGTATGTTGTATGTCAAATCCTTGTCTAAAACTTGGTATATTATATCCTTTTGAATGGGTCCCACTTGAATTGGAAATACTATCAGTCCTTGAGAGGATCTTTCATCATCATCATAAGCTTTTATGGTGATCTTTCTTTTGGAATATATTGCATTTTCTAAAAATCCCAATGCACGGATAAGCTTTAAGGTGCATATATTTAGACCAGCTCCTCCATCTATTAAAATGTGTTTGACCTGATGTTTATGGATTATAACCTCAATATGGAGTGGTGTGTTGTGTGGATGAGTAAGGGATGAATCATCATTTTCTGAGAATGATAAATAATGGGGTGTAGTCAAATGTCCCACCATGGCTTGGAATTGACAAACTTCCAAATTAGTTGGTATTGTGGTGTCCACTAGAGCTTTTTCCAAAATTTCTTTATGGGCTAGTGAAATTTTAAGAAGCTCTAGTATGGATATCTATGTTGGGATATTTTGCAATTTGTCTACTTTATTGTATTGATTTGAAGAGGCAGTAGGTGTTTTAGATCTACTTCCTTTCAATACAAACTTGGACTGCACTCTTGTGGTCATGTTTGGTAGATTGTCTTGTTTATTATTGATTTTGATGATGTTGATTTGATTATCAGCTATAGAAATGTCTTGTTTATGCTCGATTTTGATGTCATTAACTTGATTATCAATTGCAACAATGTCTTGTTTATCCTTTATTTTGATGTCATTAACTTGGTTATCAACTACAACAATGTCTTGTTTATCCTTGATTTTGATGTCATTAACTTGGTTATTAGCTGCAACAATGTGAAGAATTGTAGTATCATAAATATAATTCACATTTTTCCCTTTGGTGTTTGTTGAAGAGGATTCCCCTTTTTCATAGTTGGGTAAAGGGTTTTTAAATGCTCCATGATCAACATTTTTTTGAGGTCCTTCTATTGATATTTCATGTTTTTCTATCAAGTCTTGCAGCAAATGTTTTAGTTGCATACAATCATTTGCTTTATGACCTTTGTTTCTATGAAAATCACAATAATATGCATCATTCCACCATGATGGTTTAACTTTTGGTTCAAAATCTCGTGCCTCCTGTAATGTTATGATTTTGTTTGCAAGAAGTTCTTTTAATGTTGATTCAAGTGATTGTCCCAAAGGTGTAAATTTTATGTGTTGTGGTGGTGGAGTTAGTTTAGATTCACTGTTGTTTTGATTGGTTTTGGGTGTAGTACCTGATATATTGAAGACTAGTTTTACATTTTGTGTATTAATTGTGCTATCATTACCAACATTTTTATTTCTTGTCCAAAATCTGGATTTTTCATTGTTGTTATGATTATTAGAAGAGTTTGCTGAGTTTGGTTCTTCATTATAGATTTTTAACACTCCTCTTTTAACCAAGGCTTCCTCAATCTTAAGTCTATTTTCAATCATCTTTTCAAAGCTAGGTGGACACTGTAATTAGATTCTATAACTCATCTCACTATTGAGATTGTCAATAAAGATCTCCATCTTTTCTTTCTCAAGTATAGGACGAGCATATCTAGCAAATAATCATCTCCATCTTTGTAGGAATGTAAGAAATGACTCACCATTTTTCTATTTTGTGTTACCAAGATCTTTCATGATTATTTCATGTTGAATGATGTATGAATATTGGGTGATAAACTTATTTACCAGCTCTTCAAATGATCTAATACATGTTGGGAGTTTTTAAAACCATTCCATGCATTGACAACCCAAACTTCGTGGAAATAATCTCATTAGATAGGTCTCTTCATGTGCAAATTCCAAACTCATGGTGTAAAATTCTCTTACATGATCTTTAGGATCAATTTTTCCATTGTATTTGTCATATTTTGGAAGACCACAGTTTGGTGGAAAAGTTATCATGTTCAAACTTCTATCAAAGGGATAAGGATAGATGTCTTGTAGCAAATATCTTTTGGTTGTTCCCCTTTGCATGTCTTGGATTTGTTGTTGAATATTTTGCATTTGTTGAGATAAAGAATTCATTGGATTTGTGTTTCATGAGTCAAATTTTGTTTTCTTGGGAGCTCCCTTCAATTGGTTTAAATCAAAGTCATTGGGTAGTTTCACACCTTGATTTTCCAGCATCCAAAAGTATTTCTCTCCATCTTTTTCTAAAATTTTCTCCATGAACTTGTGAAATTTAGGGTCTTGTTGAGCTTGTTGAATGTCCTCATTAGTTATCTCATCTATTTCAGGTTGGTGAAATTTGTGAAAAGGATTTTCTTCTCCTTCTACCATGATGGTTTGGGTTTCTGCTTCTTTTTCTCTTAGTTTTTGTTTTTGGGCTCTTGTTAAATAGGCATGCAAGTGTTAAAGGTTTGTTATACTTTGATCTTTGTTTTGGGAGTTCCAATGAGATACCTAAGTCAAATAAGATGATGGATCCTATTGATGAGACTAGGTTAAATCTAATGTATAGTGTTTGTTTCATGATGAAGGATGATAGATCCTGATGGTGAAACTTAGCTAACAATAAGACATTAGATTGATGATTTGTCACTTTAAAGTGTTTGATCCAAGTTTAGTTAAAGGGATTTCACTTGCAAAATCCAATTTCTTCAAGTTTAAACTAATTTTGTAATGAGGAATGATCTCTGCTTTGAAAAGGATCCCTAAATATGATTCTAGTTGTCTGACAAACATTCAATTTAGCTCTCTGTTTGGGTATTAGGTGAATGCGCCAGAACAAGGAGTATATGCACTAAAAGATGGGGTAAATGTGCTAAACAAAGCCTAGATGTGCTAGAATGTCACTTAAATGCACTCGAACAGGAAGCTAATGTGTTGAAAGATGAATCAAATGTGCTAGAACTGAAAGCTTATATGTGTTGGAAGATGTGATGAATGTATTGTAACAGACCCTATATGCACTGGAATATGAACTCAATGCGTTGAAATAGGAAGTTTATGTGCTGAAAGATGTGGTGAATGGACAGAACAAAAAGATTATGCACTAAACTAGAAATGGCACTTTTTTTAAAGTTTGTCTAGTTTTCTTGTTTTTGAATTAGTGAATTGGGTGTTTTTAAATTGGATGATCTTCTAAACAATGGTTTCAAACATGGAAGCAAGTTGTAAAATAGTTGTTTCATCCTATGATCTAAACATCAAGTGTATGTTCTAGGATCTAGTCCAATCCCTTTGATTTCCACTGGTATTGAACAATAGCAAAAAGATCAGTCAGAATCTTCTAATGTCAAGGGTCATTAATAACATCACAACCCACATCTTAGAACTACATCAGCTCACACAACCTTGTCACCTCCTAGAGGGCATCCATGTTTTTTTGTTTTTCAAGTCTTAACCAAAAGTCAATTTCGTTCAGTGCGGAAAATGATAAACTCCCTCAGGAGGCCTCCCCAACCTTTAGAACAAAGGCTTTGGGGATGGCTATCAATGCACACTATCATTGAATGTGACTTTCATCATAATCACGTTTGATTATAGTGGGTTGGAATGCTTGGATTTAGTTGTTCCCATAGGGTGATTACTTTTTCCCACTAAGGAAGGCCTTCTAAAGGTGTTATTGCAATAAAATGAAAGAGTGAGTCTGGCATTTTGGTCACCTAGTAAAGGGGAGGGCATAGGCCTATCACTTTACAAACACATCATACATGGTGCTCATTAACCTTGTAATTAAACTAGATGCCTAATTTAATCAAAGGAAAATAACTCCAGCCCTAGAAAACATCATTAGTAGTCTCATATAATGTTTTTGACAGTGTATAAAGCACCTGCAAAACAAAAAGATATAGATCAATCCCAAAAAATTTAAATTTCTGCAAATAAATGTATATGTGCTAAAACAAAGAGCATATGCATTGAAATATTCAGTATATACGCTGTTAAACATAGTCAATGCTCTATTTTGGAAAGCATAAAAGGAAACCAACATCTTGTATATGTGCTGAAAGAGCAGGTAGATGCACTATATTAGAGCTTAGATGCATCGAAAGTCAACACATATGCGTCGAAAGAGGCTCTAGGTGTGCCACATCAAAATCCACGAACGAACCTATTGACAAAAACTTTCCAAAAAAATGTTAAAAATAGGGCTAGGCCCCATGATGGGTGCCAATTTATGTGTGTATGTAAAATGTATCATGAATAAGCAATTAAAATTTATACAACACACCAATGAAACATTATATCAAGGAATTCAAACAATAATCAAATTGAAACAAACAATTCCCCAATGGCGTCTCATTGTCCTCTATCTCCAAGGATTATTTAAGTCATTTTTCTCTCATATTGTTTGTGCACATGAATTTCCAAATGAAAACCTAAAGAATGAGAGATGCTAGAAATGCAAGAGATATTTCCAACATGATTGATTGCTAAACTAGCTATAAGTGATATGAAAAGATAATGATGATGCTATGATGTTTCCAATGAAAATGATATGATTAAACTACTATAATTAAGATGCTACTAATGAAAAGGCCATGACAAAACTACTTAATGCTAAAATGCTAATACTAGAATGACAATGCTAATGAAAATTTTGCAGGGTGTAATTGTGTTCAACTCTCTATATATATGCTTTTGTTGTAAATGAGAATCTATTTATAGATTTTCCAAGGCATGAGCCTAGGTGGCAGAAATCAATGGTCTAGATTTGATCTAGAGAATGGATAGTTGAAGACGAAGAGGTTAGAGAGAAAAGGGGAAGTGCGTTTCCTTTAAAAGAACAAACTGCCAAGTGTGAAGAGGAACCAAATGGAGATGAAGGCCAAGTGTCCCAAATTTGTTAGAATTTGTTGAGGATAAATTCCAAATTAAATATTATAAATATTTAATTTCTTGAGACATATGATGAGGTGGAAGGTGGGAAGAAGTTAGTAGAAATGTGCTTAAATTCAAATTTAGAATTCAAATTTAATTAGAGAGTTAATTAAATAAAACAAACTAATTACATTTGTTCATTTAATTAAGACATGAAGAAAATGATTTGATTTGATTAAAGAGGATTATCTATTCTTAAGGAAATGAGTTGTTTGAAAAAATGCCTCAAAGAAATGTGGTCTCATGGTGATGGAATGGCATTCCATCACTATGAGACCACATTTCTTTGAGGCATTTTTTTAAACAACTCATTGCCTTTTCTATGCTATTGCTTACTATTATGCTTTGATAGATTTTTTCCAAGCACCCATAGTTTGTTGGAAAGAACCTATTTTAGGCTTTTAGCCATAGCAACAAGGAAGTGAACTGTTTGATAAAATGATTTGGTAGACATGTATGGAAAATGTGGTAGCATAGACAAGGCGGTTTGAGGCATTTTTTCAAACGGCTCACCGCCTTTTCGATGCTATTGCTGACTATTATGCTTTAATATATTTTTTCCAAGCATCCATAGCATAGACAAGGTAGTGAACTATTTGAAAAAATTACTCAATAAAATGTGGTCTCATGGAATTCCATGACAAGAAAATGCAATCGGAAGCTACTCCTAGTTATTAGTTATGCAATGTGAAGTAATTGCATCAATGCTTATGTTGACTTTCTAAAAACCTATTTGTAATTGAAATTTTGTCATCTTTCATCATCTAGTTATTAGTTATGCAATGTGAAGTAATGCTTTGAGTTTGAAAGATGTGCAATGCAATGTAATCAATGACATGAATATAAACTACATAAATCTATTAAGTATAATTCATTAGTTAAACTCTTTATTCTTTTACCTGAGTGAAGCTTTGAACTCCACTACCACTAGGAGGTGTTGCCATGAAATCTCCAAGATTAACCTATTCAACATCCAAAATCAAACATTAGAATACCATTCATATAACAATGCTATTCACATGTAATATTTATAATTGTTTACTAGTTACATACCTTGGAAGTACATGCCATGGAGTAATATGGAGGTGGATGGCTAGTAAAAATAGTATGAACACTATGACCCTAAAATATCATTACAATCATTAAACTAAATTAGTTAATCTTACATTTCAAAAATGAAATTTAATAAATTAAATTCAATGAACTTGCTAACATTTACCTGAGTATTAAGGCCGAAATCCTCATTCAAGATGGCATCTTTCATCACCAATTGGTTAGTTACAAACATATCCTATGCACCTTTCTCTTGATTATTTGTGGGGTCATAGCCATAGGTGGACCCACAATCCTGAAATATACGGAGTGCAACCCTACCCCTCAAAATCTTCCCCAGCTCACATTGTATTGTAGGACTCACACACTCTATGATACTCTGGGTTAGAGAACTAACAGACTATAAAGTCTCGACCTCAGCACTCTCCTTCACAACAAAAGGGATAGCCATGTGCTTATAAGCTAGTCTGGTGAGTGCTCGTCTCACTGGTCATTGAGGATCAATACGTGCCCTAGGTCTATCATGTGTCAACCCACCACCTCTACCTTGGAAGTACCACATATCAAAATAGTTGGGGATTTTGTTGAGGACAAACACGCAGTAGAGTTTCATTAAGAAATATTGTGGGACCTCATTATTGTTGCATAGAGGATGGTCAAAAACCATCCACCACCTCTGCCAAAAATGGTCCTTTATCCCTTGGTGGTTGCACCAATGGATAGGAAACATCTTGCTTGTAGGGTGTAGAGGTTGATTTTTTTGTGGGTTAGTGAAAAGTGAACACAAGTCAAATTTTGTAATTTTTTCATTTTTGACTTGTGTGTAGGATAGTTTATTTGCATAAAAATCTCTATACTCTTATCCACCCAACCACTTAATTTCTTGCTAATAGAATCTACATGTGTTAACATAGCTTGAAGTGAATTTGCAAGTGTGGTTCATTGTGAGGTTGAACTTACAAGATCATTCAACCTCACAATTAACTCAATTTATTTTTTGTTGTTTTTCAGTTTCTCCCATTAATTTTTGTTGAGTTCGAGGAGGATGTTGAGGAATTGTTGGAGGAGTTTATTGGGGTGGTTGTTAATTACGTATTTGGTCATGTGGAGCAGAAGGATTTTGAGGATGAGAATGAGGTGGATTATCAACTCCTAAAAATTAAATAAATTAACATCAAAAACATATTAAATCTATCTATTTAACAAAAAAATCACAAAAAAACAATTAAAGCTTACTCCTTTGAGTTCCCTGTTGATGTGGCAGAATTTTGGCAAAGAATTAGTGAAGATTCAGTGAAGAAACAATGGAATTTGGGCTCTCAATAATGCGAGCACACCATGGAAGGGTTTGCAGGCCAAGGGTGGAGGAAATGTAATCGTAAGAAAATGAATTCACTTTGATTTTTTTCTTATAACATGTCATAATGCACTCATGTTATAACACGCTTGCATTATAATGCAAGATCTTTATAGCTTCATGTGACAAAGCCTTAAGCTCAGTCACACCAAGTCATAACATGAGCACATTATAGCCTTTTTTTAAAAATAAAAAAATTGGCAACTTTTTGGTCCCCCATCTTTTTGTACCCGCCCTTACAGTCACACAAAATTATGATTCTAAACCTAGAATTAAACTTCTAAGCTTTGAATCATGCATTTGAAACATATTTTTACACTCTTAAAACCCTAAGATATGATTGCTATTGTGGTGCATATGATCATTATAGTGACAAATCTAAATATCATGTTGTGCATCTAATCATCTTGTGGTGAATTTGAATATAATTTGGGACATTTTATTATTCTATGTCACATTTGAACATACAAATTGGCATATCCGATTTTATAGAAATGTGCATCCAATAGTACATTGTCACTTTTGATCTGGAACTTAACCTATTCTAACAACCTATAACAATGTTCTAATATAGTGGTGCATTTGATTATACTGTGTTAGATTTGAAAATATAATGGTACATTTGACCTATAGATTGGTGAATTTGATAAGTAATTTAGTACATTTGATAAGTACCTTGGTGCATTTGATAAATATTGTGGTGTATCTGATTAGTATGAATTCTATTTTTCTTTTGAGCTTCCAAACCATTTATCATAATTTTAGGATTTCACCTAGGTACACTTAGAATAGGCCTCCATCATCAAAATGGGTCAAAACTCATAAATTATACCATTCATTACTATCCCAACTTGGTAGGGACATAACTCCTAGGTTAGTGGTTGAAATTAGGATGTCTTAAAATTGTTGGAAAGATCTCAAAGAGATCTAATTTCAATTCCTATAAAAGTGTGTGTTTGGAAGACATTTCAAGGAATTGATGACAATATTGATCCTAAATTTCACTCTGAAGGCCTCCACAAACATGATTTACTAAAATGTAGAAAATACCAAAAAATTCAAATTTCATTTTTTTTCATCTTTTCTTGTGCCAACACCACCCAAGTGCTTTTGAAATTCTACCAAATCATTAATCATCTATTTTAATCTCGCACTTAATTCACCAAGGTCTTGATACGTGTTCTCTACATAGAAAGCTCATGGAATCCAATCAAAGGGAGTAAAAAATTACTACAACCATGGGCTTGACATACCTTCTCATGTGTTCACTTCAAATGCTTACCAAACCCCATTGCCATCCCCATCATGTATTATGCCTACTTTGGGTAACACACACATCATATACATTTCACAATCTTCCACATTCAACATTCCTACAAACACTTACATCCCAAATAATTCATCATATCAAGTTCATCTAACATTCAAAAAAATCAATCATATATCCAAAAAAATCAATCATCTATCCCCTCATCTAACATTTCACAATATCAATCATATATCCCACAAAATAAATTATCTATCCCCTCATATAACATTTCACAATATCAATCATATATCCCACAAAATCAATCATGTATCCCCTCCTCTAAAATTTCACAATATCAATCATACATCCCACAAATTCAAATCATATATTCCCTCATCTAACATTCCACAATATCAATCATACATTCCTTCAAATTACATCTCACAATGAAAATCATCTATCCCCTCATCCACATCTCACAACAACAATCATCTATTCTCCAAAATAAAAATCCATTATTCAATTCTTCATCTATTCCACAACACCAAATATACACTCTTTCCAACCAACCACCAATGGATACCACCAATGACTTGTCACAAATCAAAAGCTTGAATCAAAAGATTAATGAAATGCAATTAGGACAAATGAAAAAAAGCTACACTCTTGAAGACATATGTCCTTAGCCATTCAATCGATCAATACTATGACCCCCTTCCTTCACAACTTTGAAATGCTTAAATTTGACAAGTATAAGGGAAGGGGAGATCCATGAGAGCATATACAATAATTCTAAATATCTTTCCTAGATATTTCTTATAATGACACATACTTAATGTGTCTATTTCCCCAAATTTTAGGAGGACAAGCAATAGAATGGTTCTCTCATTTACCACATGGCATCAAGACCTTTCATGAACTATCATAAAATTTCATCCATAATTTCTCCTATAATATTTAGCATGAAATATCGATGCTTGATTTATGTAACACTAAACAAAATAATGAAGAATCATTTGATGTCTTCCTACAATGATGTTGGAACATGGCAAGCAAATGCCCATCCCATGGTTTGTACTTGAAAAATAGCTTGTTAGCATATTTTTTCAAAATATAAACTAGGAGATGGGATTTTACTTACAAGTCCAATGTGTTAAAATATTTTATGAAATTATAGAGAAAGGGATAACCATTGAAAAGTCTCTCATGGCTATGGGTCTTGTGAAAATCTATAATGAAAACAAGTACAATGGTCCTCAATATAGTGACAAACCTTATGGGATAAATACATACAACCATCATTAGGTACACAATCATCATTGAAAATGCAATAAAACACTCAAGGTGTCATCATTCCTAGAGGACCACCTAGGCAGAACTCTACACCATGATGAAAATAAACTCCTCTAGGGGAGCCTATCAAATTGACCTTACAAAATTTGGTCAATTTCAATCTCATCACACTACCATAAGTTAGAGAATATGAACCTCAATTCAAACCCTCTTGGTACAAAGATAACAAATATTATGAACATCATATGGCTGAAGCACCTAATACCCTTGATTGTATAAAATTGAAAAATCTCACCCAATATTTTATTGATCAAGATGGTGTCACTATTGAAGATCATCCTAATAATCCATCCAAGAATAATCACATCAACAATATCTATATCTCACATAATGAGAAATTAGGTATATATCAAGATAATTTTTCCAAGCATGATCAAAATCATTCATCTATGTCTAGCAATGGCTCATCCCAAAATAATTACATTAGTAGCATCCTTATACATAACATATCCACCTTATTTGATTCCATAATAGGACATCTTGAAGAAGCTTTCCCACAAGAATCCTCCATCTCTCCTTCCAATACTTCATCCCCAAAACCTTTGCAACATCAATCCACACCATCATCATCAAATAACTCATCTAATAATGATACCTTTAAATATTTTCTCCAAGTGTTATTCATGATAGATAATCATGAAATTTAATCTAATTCAATCCTTGATAAATATCCTACCTATTGTGCCTTTTGCACACATGCCCCATGAAACAAGGACCCCCTCCTTTTGCTTTCACTTGAGTCAGTTTGGTCTTGGCCTTCAATTTTTTCCCCTTGTCTTGGGATTGGTTTTTTCCTAAAAACTTGGTGAAGTTTAATTTTTATAGGTTTTGTTGTGCAGGAATCCCTTTGTGATATTCCTTTTGCAGATTCAGAAAGTGGGTTTTCATTCACAAAAGTCTATTTGTGGATTTCTTGATGCAGAATTCTATTTTCAAAATTCTAAGTCACCAACGTCACTGACTTGTTGGCCTAGATACTTTCCATCCTTGGAATTTCTCTTGGCCTACATCAAGCCTATCCTCGTAGGGCCTTCATTTCTACATCCATGTGTGGCTCGTATTTCTATAGTGTGTTTTAGTGTTTTCAAAGTGTGGGATAGGTTATCCATTAAGAATTTATTGCATCATTAATGCCTCAAAATATCAATAGAAAGTGTTGTCGATTCATTTCCACCTTTGGACATTTGAAGTTTGGTGAATTTTGTGCTCTCAGTGTTTTGATGGTGTCTTCTCGATTGTCCTGTGGACATATTAAGTCATTTGTTTCTATTTTAGATTTTATGTAAAAAACTAAATGAGGAGAAAAGATGAAGTTTGAATTCCACAACGTTGAAGCCATTTCCAAAATCTCATCCACCTGGGACAAGATCTCATACACTAATCTTAGACATGTGGATATTGATGAATTCAAAAAGAAAACTTTGACTTCCCCAAAGACTGATTTGGGACAAAATATCAAACAAAGTGGTGTTACATAGGCTATAGGTTCCTCCTTCCTTGATTAGACCTAAACTAATATTGAAATGAAAAGAATATTATCACAAGGACTCCTAGAGAATCATTGTTGCAAATGGGAGAGTGTTGGTAGACCTTTCTACTTATTAATAGCTAGGGTGTTCAAAATCCCCTCATTCTAAAAAATGGAGGTCATAAGCCAAGAGTATGCATTAAGTGTATGGATGGTCAATCTTGGAGGCTTCTTTTAGGTTATCAACAAAAACTGGATGGAGGACCCTCGAGCAAGTGCAAGAAAATTTCCCAAGGAATTAGATAGGAGTTATTTCAATGAGGTCAATGATTTGGTCACGCTATTGAGCATAATTGCAGGTTTTCCAATCACCTCTAAATTTGAAGAATGGATGTATTATTTTATTGAGAAAATTCTAAGAGGGAGCTCTAAATTTGATTGGTCCAAGTCAATCAATGGAAATATCCATGAGTAGTTCTCAACAGTGAAGAAGACATTCGAATTTTGCATGACTTCATATGTTGTTCATCTATTGGCGAAAAATTTCCAATATAGAGGTCTCACTTGCAAGGGTAACCTTGGGATGGGTCTGAATGATTACATTATGTATGATTTTTACCCACAACTATAGTACAAAAATTTTAAGCATCACTAAAACAGAGTTAATGATGCATTCACTATGCATATTGTTAGAACATTGCAGGGAGATCTTGGGGTGAGAATGTCTTATTCTACCAAGGCATTGATAAAGAGATTAAAGTATTGGTTTATCCAATTCCCCAAGTTTACATATTTTAGGATCAAATGCTTCTTTAGATCCCCGTATAGGCTTCCCAAGTACACAATAGATCAAATTATGTTATTGGAATTAAGCAAGCATTTGTGCTCCTCACATCAATTGTTGCAATCTAAACACTAAGCTGGGGTACCTTACCTAATGACTTTGGGAAGAGGTTTGTACTCTTTCTTGTCAACACCATCTATAGAGTATTCTATGTCGAGATTTAGAAGTTTGGATTCTAATTTCATAATGTACGAGGTTTTGTTGATCATCTTGGAAAGATGTAGAAAAAAGTGGGAAAGCAACACGCTCATCAATTGCATATTGAGGATTTTTGGGTGAACTGTGAGAATGATCAAGAAGTTAGGAAAAGGATGTACATGAGGGTATCTCTTTAATTCATCTACACCCTCAACCTTTTTATAGTCTTGGATCAATTGAAAGAAGGCAAGAAGCTCCTCGATGAGGATGGATATAATAAGGCAGCTAATCTGCCTCTTCCTTTTCTTGGCTAGATATAAGAGGAGATTAATATTGATGTGATTACCCATCTGATGTTGAGAAGAATGAAATGGTGGGTTGAGACATAAATTTCTCTTCTTGAGGACCAAAAAATTGAGCTCACATATGGGGAGAGGAAAAAGGAGGAGGCCCAGGTCTAGCAATGATGATGAAAAGACAGATGAAGAAACATCAAGCATAGGCTATGCTAGTAAGGGTACTCCTTCTCCTCCAAAGACAAGGGCTTGAAAGAAGAAGGAAGTTCAAGATAGAGAACCCATTGAAAAGAAATGAGTATACAAGAGGAAAGGTATACAAGAGAGTTGGTATGATGGTAATGGAGACCATTCAAGAAGAGCCTTCCACACTAGAAGAGTCTCAGGGTCCCTATTCTCTCACTCATTTGTCACCACCATTGCCACCTTCCTCTTTTTTCTGCCTTCTTTCGTTTCCACTACTCTTCCACCTATCATTTCCTCTATGTCGAACATATCTCTCGATTCAACCCACATCCTACGTTCCCATCACCTCTATCATTTTGGTAGACTCCTTGCCTTCTTCCTCCACTCTCTCCACACCCCAATTCACCATCTCAACCTTTCCATTGACCATCCCTTTGATTTCTTCCCCTACTTCCATAAGCTTTCTTGATTCTTTCTTGGCCCATTTATGAAACTTATCAGGGCATGTATCGAAAGTCTTGTTATCTCCAAAAAATAGGGTATTGATGAACCAAATTGCTTTCATCTTTCCTCTTGACCTTTCTCAATCAATGTGTGAGCCTCTAAAAATGGAGAATGTGGACAAGATTCTAGAAGAGATGCAGGAGAAAGAGTGGAAAACTCTTGAAGATATGGTTGTGATAGAGGAGGTTTCTATTATACTAGATCATGATGAACACACTTCCAAGGGGGATGACATCAAAACTGTAGAGCCTAAAGAGGAGAAAATTGAGGAAGTCAGTGGAGAGAATACATGAGGAAAATAAAGTAGAAGAAAAAATGGAAGAAAAGGTTGAAGAAGAGTTTCTTGGGGAAGAAAAGGTGTAAGAAGAAAGGATTGATAAAGAAAAATTTGAAATGTTTGAAGGAAATAAGAAGATTGGAGAAGAAAAGAAAGATGAATCATGTACAATGTAGCCAATAGATCATAAGGATAAATAATAAAATTCAACAAAAATCCCCTCTTCCTCTCCTCAAACAAGAGCTCATCCTAGCTACAGGAATAATTAAAAGATACAACCCCTCTCATCAAGGATCTGAGGGCTAGTTTTGAGGCTATTTTGGTGCGGGTGGGATAGTTGAAGGAGAAAAAGAAGGCTAAGGTCCACTCACATATAACTAAGGACACCTCTAGGTCAAGAAAAATGCATATTTCTAAACTAGTGATAGAGAAAGATGCTACTACAATTTTATTATCAGAGTACAAAATTTATTCTATTGATATCAGGATGACAAATAAGGCCCAAGAAATAGATGAATTTCAAGGACTAGTCTCTAATATTCTAAAGAGTTTAGATAAAGATTAGGCCACTAAGAAGGAACTCAAGGTACACCTTTCAAAAATAACAACCTTTATTCAACAAATAGTAGCTCCAAAGCAAAGTATTTTTGGTGATGTGATTGCCCCTATGCTCCTATCAAAGGATGATGTCAATAGGATGGAGCAAATGAAATCATGGGAATAGGTGACCTCAGAATGGGTTGACAGTATTGTTGCTACCACAGACAAGATAATTAATGTAATTACATAGATGAATAATAATTTTCTAATTGTAAAGGATGACATTGATAAGGAGATTGGAGACTATGATGCCTACTTGAGGTATTATGAGTTAAGGTATCCCAAGCTACAAACTATTAGAACTTTATCTATAGAAATTTTAGAGGAGAATATATTATCAAGGGACAGGTTTAGGGAGCCAACATTTTGGTTGCACGTGTTGGATTTTCAAAGGGAGATCATTGCACAAGTTTTTCCTGAAATGAAGATAATTATGGACATGATCAATGAACTGCTAAAGGGTTGTAATTAGTTTCTCGATGATATGAATGGAATTTTTTTCACTTCATAAAAGTTGGATGATGTGGTGCTTAGGAAAAGTTGGCAGAAAATTTTATAAAAAGGCCCATTGACGACTTGAACAGGGATTTTTTGGATGTTGCTACAAGTTTTTTGACACATTCAAAGGAAATAATTAAGTAAAGAAGGCCCTATGTAGACCAACACAGAGAATTAATGGAAGAGTATAAGGAATTGGGTTACTAAATTTATGTTGTATATCCTCCACCCAATGAGCAATTAATAGATGTTCTTACTAGTTTTTTTAAATTTGTTGTTAAGGAAAATGCTCCTGGAAATATTGTAATAGATGACAAATATTTGTAAAATTTCATCCAACTATAGTTAGTTACATGAAAGTACGTGCACCTATATTTTTTGAGATTTTGTAGAATATTTAATATAAAAAATGTATTAGTATATTTTATATTCTCCTAGGCTCACATGTGATACTATTTTTAAATTAGGGGTAGTTGCAAGTGTATTTAATGTACCCTGAATATTAAATGCATGTTTAATCTTGGTCATTGGTGTTGAGTTAATCTCCACCATCCATTATGTAAAACTTCTCTATAAAAGACAACCTCCTCTCATTTGTAAGGGGTTGAACTAGAATTGTTGTAACAACATTTTGAAAACAATACAAGCAAAGTCATTGAAGTGTTGGTGATATTTCCTTGTTATTTCTAAATACATGCATGGTTCCTTCTTCTAGGTTTATTTTCAGTTTTAGTTTCATGTCAGTTGTGATAATGGAAAAGTGTTAAGGTATTTGATCGATCTTTTGATCATACCATTTATGGTTTGTTGATTGTAAATTGTAATGTATGGTTAGTCTGAATTATTTATTGCATTATTTCAACTATGGATATTTGTTCATGTTATGCCAAAATTTGGATATACGTCTGAATATTTACATTCTAAAAAATTTAAGATTCCTTTGGAGATTTCATAATTTTTGTAGCATTGTGGGTTTATCCTGGTTAAGAAAAAAAATAGTTTATTAGGGGATTTGTCCTTAGGCTAAGAAAATGCAACTAGGGTTTTAACTAGACCTCAAATTTTACAAAACCCCAAGTCTTATAAGCTTTCAACCTTTGTTGAACCATAAATACTCCTTGTGAAACCAAAAAATCCCATATACCATTGAGTTGTATTTACATAGTCAAGACCTGACATCTAAAGCCTTGGGGTTATTTTCTGAAGTTTTCTAAGGAAATTTTCCTTTTGAGAGAGATAGAGCACTTAATGTTTTGTTTGTGTTGTGCAGTACAAAAACACTCATCAACGCTACCTATGATCAAGAAATCCTAGGCCAAACACCATCATGCATCCCATCACCTATCATGCTCACTTCAAAGAATCCTATTCAAAATTCATTACTATCATACCAACATATTGAAACCATCCAAGAGTCCCTTTCATACCCCATTATTAGAATCAGATCTATGTCAAGAACACAATCCAAAACATAAAAGAAGAAATTTCCAAAATGAATCAAGGTCAAGTTACCCAAATACTTCAATCTCATCTTATCATTGATCAAGAACCCATCTCTCTAGAATTCTATAATGATCCCATCATCCCTTTCCACTACATCAATGATCTAAAAGCTAAAGTTGACCCCATCTAATTCCAATAACCTCCACTTTTGTATATGAGATACTTCCCCTAGACACATAGATTATCTCCCCCTTGTTCATCTAGAGAAAAATTCTTTCTCTCTAGACATATTTGAAAATGATGAAGCTATAGTTGAGTTCATGGGACTCCATAATGATATTCCATCAAATGATTGTGAAGAAGGTTTTTATATCGACTTTAAGGTGACAACATATTTAGAGAAACACACTAATTTCCTTAGTCCTCAAACTCATGTTAAAGATATTGATAAAAAATATTATGGATCCAATCCACATCTCACAAAATTATTAAGAAAAATACATGAATATAAAGAAATCGCCATTATTCTATCAGCTTAGATCGCTCATTTTTCAAAGAAATGTTTCTTAATAAAGAGAATATAACCACCATTGATGATTCCCAACATCACAAAGAAGAGTTGGTATATTTTTTTACAACACAACACATATCCTATTGCAAATAGAATTTATCAATAGATGTAGTATCAAGGAATTTAGGATTAGGCCTACATGAACAAGGTAGTTTGGAGCTAGTATAGTTTTTTGACAATCCTAAATATCAAGGTATTGGTTATTCATTAATTAATAAATCTAATGATGTTAGTTGTACCTCCATGATATCAGGGGCAATTTTATCTAATGCAAACATAAAAATAGGGGCCATGAATATTCCTTACAATAAGGTTGTTTCCAACACTCCTCTAATCCACATTATAGACCATCATTCCCAAATCCTTCAACCCACTAATTGAGACCAAAAAAAGAAAAATAAAATGATCAAAGTCATGTTTTTGAAGCTAATAAATTCAAAAGGAAAAGTGGACACATAAATTAAAAATGGATCCCAAATAAAATTGGATCATCTAAAGCATAAAATCTAAATCCAAATCCAATAGTCAATGAACTATAGAGCTACATAAAAAGTCCTTCAATCTATCACAAGTGTCCACCTATTTCAAAAAAGTACCACCATGCAAAGTGTATAAAATCATTGGTCCTAAATACACTCAAAATCTCATATCCACACTCCATCATCTACCATCCCAAGTTTGGAAAATAAAAAATATTACATCCAAACTATCAAATAATTCATCATCATATCACATCCCCCATCAACATCCAACATCTTGCCAAAATTCTGAAAATCCCAAATCCCACATTCATTGTGTCTTAACAACCATATTTTATCATAAGGAATCTAATTATATTCTATCACAATGTGTGCATTTAGATAAATCCAACCATAGTATTTACAAGTATCACAATAATATTCATGAGATATATGCAAGTGCCCTTATATTGGTAAAGAAACTCCTCAAGGCAAGACATTATTGGCATATTATGACAACAACATCTATATCAGCACCACCAGGTGATCCCACATAGTTGATGATCATTTAAAAAGCAAAAAATAAAAAATAAAAAAAGTTAAAAATCATCCTTTGGTGAAAACCTGTTTACATGCCCCCTATGTAAAATAAATATAAAAGAGGAAAAAATAAAAAAATCATGGGGTGCAGATGTCTGAAGGTCTTGAAGTACAAGACAAAAACTTAGTGGATATAGAGCATATGGAGGAGTAGGGTTGGGTCTAAAACATTTTTTGATGAAATTATCTATTGGCAAGCTAGTGAATTAGGGTTTTCTAATCAAATTGTATAAAATTTTGATGCAATTTTTGTATGATATCAATTAGCATGTAATGTTCAAATCCATGCCTATAAATTACATAATTACAAAAGGGGTACCTGCAATTTTTGCTAGTAGGATGGGTAGTAAAATGCCATTTTCAAGTGCTTAAGAAAGACATGATTGACATCCAGAATCTGTAATCTATAAATTTGTTATCATTATAATATATATATATATATATGATTTAATGCCTTTTATCTAAAAAAAAATAAAAAATATCCTCTAGTGAAAACCATTCTTATGGCACTCTGGGAAAGTACCATGATGAAAACCCATTCGTGGTCGTCATGTGTAAAATTTATTATCTATGTGTACCATTCCATTTGGGAGCATCTTATCTCATACATCATGCTATTTTATCCTTACACCACCATCCATCCAATCCATTCCATTTTCATTTATCTTCCCTATCCACCTATCTTGACATAGATAGGGGCATATACTTCAAAACATTCTTTTGGAAAAATCTTGACATGGTCATTTCCTTTCACCATATACTATCTCATACCATACCATCATCTGCATAGCACTATCAAAACATTTAGCTTGGGTAAAACATGTTATCTTATTACGAGATAGTCCTTAGAGGTAAAATCCCTTAGAACTCCTAGATCTATTTGTATAAGGCTTATCCTCCCCATCCTTCACATATTCATCCATCACACTATTGCATTCATCCACTCATAATGTCCCATACATTGCTAGACTTTGGGGGCAAGTGATTACATCCTGCTTTGGAATAAATCTTGATATATGCCTTCTAGCTCACTTAGTGATTTGGACACCTTCTAAAAATCAAAAAAATCACATATTTCAAAAATCCAAATGAAAAATTGTGTATATTCCAAAAAATTCAAAAAAATCATCAACCTCATCTTGCTATACACTCCAACGTGATATCAAACCATTTAAAAAAAAAAAATTCCTAGCCTTGCTACAAATCTTGATCCATTTTATCCAATCAGTCATCATTGAGATGTTGTAAGGTCCGTAAATCTCACTTACTAAAAATAACCTTCGATAAGCAAAACAATACCCAAAATAATTAAATAGTATAAGATGATTATTAAATGGTGCTAAAAGGAAATAATTAAATAACTTCATCATTATTTTCAAATGGAATTACATACATTAATGAGTCAATATGAATATCAACACAAGGTCGTGCCTTTACAAAATTTAGCCATGTAGGCTTACACAAAGTTAATGCAATAGCAATACATACAAATTCAAATGTTGTAATGCAAATTAAGGAAACAACAAGATCATAAATGCATCCACAAAAGAACTATAACACAATGATTTTCATGAGTGGAAAACCCTCATAGAAATGAAAAACCACTTGTAAAAATGCCTTACTAGATTAATGAAATGCCTCATTGGCAGAGCCTCTCTAGCTACAGAATGCCTCATTGGCTACATAACCTCACTAGTTACAAGATGCTTCATTGGAAATGATCAAACTATCTCACTGACATGACCATTTACAACTTCATTACACATAATTAATAAAGCAATCAACTACAGAGGATCACTTTGTTTCTCTACATAACTTTTATCTCCTTAATACTAACACATTTCATATCCTAAAGATTCATAAGAACTAGAATCTGTAACATATAAAACATGTTAGATAATAACCCCAAATCATAGAATAGCATTTAACAAAGGTTGTTACAATATATGATCAATAAATTAAATAAAGAAAGTATAGCTCATGTATGTATGCAAATACATATATAAGCTAGATAATATATGAGTATACATTCTTATAAAATCAATAGCTCAATTTACTTTGCAAGAAAGATTTAAAAATGAATAGCCATTAGTAGAATGCACTATATAAAAGGCCTTAAATATAATATGGGTCAACAACAACAAAATATACAAATGTACATAGATTGTACTTAATATCTATACTTCCAATTTATGGCTAATATGTATTGTATTATGCCAAGAAAGATTCTAATCAAAGGTCAAAGTTTTGTATTAATTATTTATTGTTGATAGTATTCAAAGAAAGAATCTGATTGACCAAAATAGAGAGCCTTAAATTCCTTAAAGAGATTGTTTGGTCTTGTTTTACACTAAATACCGGTGACGCTAAAAGAATAAATCCTAAAAACAAAATAGGCTTATACTATAATAATGTTACTTAGTCATCCAGAGTGTCAAAGGAACATGCCCATCGAAGCAAATCAGCAAGACTATATTTGTAGATTAACATGCATTTAATTGAGTGAGGAAACACAAGGCACTAAATTTGCAATGTCAAAGATTGAGGTTTTATGGTTGTAGTCTTAGATGGAATCAACATGATATGCACAAAATGTTAGGTTTAAGATTGTTCAGTAATGAAATTAGGTGTAATTTATATACCACAACCCTTCCCAGCACAAAGAGCATCTATTATGAGAGGATTTGATACAAAACTAGTCTCATTCCTATGATATGTTCTCTTCTTTAAGACCGAGGCCAACATGAGTCCAAGACTCCATAGATTCTTCACTTTTATGAGTTGCATTTATAATACTATTATGACTAAATTTATAATGAGGAATAAAGAAGAATCATCTTTTCTAACAATTTAATATTCATGTTTTTCAAACAAAAGCACCATTTAAGTGAAGGAATAAACATATAAGTCAGTTAAATTAAACCTATAGGTGATCAAGATGTTGCTACAAGAGAGAAAACGGTAGGACAACAAAATTAAGCATGGACATCAACACTACAGGTGACTTTAAATGTGGTCAGAAACACTATAATTTCCAACTCATGCTCACACCCTCATAACTAATATCCACATAGCAATTTCAACATGCTTACAAAGTCACAAAACCATGTTGGGAGATCACACATAAACCAAACATGACTTTCGTGCCAGCAACTTAGATTTATATTGTGTAAAATATAGTTTTCACTAAAACATACATAACTTTCTCAAAACACAACATTTTTCTAATTTTTAAAATGCGTTGGAAAGATAATACATAGAACTATAGAAATAAACAAATATTTTCATAATAACTATAATATAATCACAAATAAATATCATGCTAAAAATAACAACAGAGATAAGCAGTCACTAATTAATACATATCTTAGAATTTACAAACTGGGTAAGGATTTTTTTTTTATATAATTTAAAAAAAGTAGTTGTGCAGCTTACATAAAAATTTCAAAGAAACTCAGTTCATAAATCTAAATTTATTAATGCTATAACAGATTGATTTTTTCCATGACAGATTTACCATTTTCTTTAAAGTAGTCCACTTGTTTTAATAACTAAAAAAAAATATAAAAGATAAAATCATAAGAATTGGAGATAAAGTTTATCCCCTAATTTAAAACCATATATCCAAAAATTAGAAATACCCAGATCACGATTTAATAGATATATCTAAACTAATATAGGTTACTATTTTTCTTTTCAATTTCTTCCTAAGTCTTATATTATGTTTTCTTTCTCCTATACAAGAAATTATATTCAGATCAAATAACCTATCAAATCTTTCTACTAACTTTTAAGAATTCCCAAAAAATTCAATTCAACAAAAAATTCTTTTCTAATCTTCAAAACCAATGAAACTATAATTTGTTTAAATCTTTCTTTTTTGCACAAAAAACATATAAATCACAATTTCTTCACACAATCCTATATTCAATTATTAACCAAAGTAAGTATTTGTTAAAGCCTTTCATGACAAGAATCCTAGCTCAATCCTTGTGGAAATTTGGTAAAAAATGGAGTTGAACCAATTAACTCATAAAAAAACACAACAATCCTTCAATTCTTCACAAAAAAAACTTTCAAATCCCTAAGCTTTAATAACTTGTTTTCCTTTTTTCTTCTCCTTTTTAATAACTTTATTTTGTTTTGCAAACTAAAAATTGTGAATGAATCTTGTGTGTAGAGAGAATGAGAGATCTTTCTCTTTTTATTATTTTCTTTCTTTTTGTCCATTTTTGTTTTGCTTTGTTTTTGTGTTTTATTTTCTAAATTTAAGTCTTTTTTTCTATTTTCTAATTTTCTATTGTTTTCATTCTTATTGTTTTGCTTTCTAAATCTTGCTTTCTTTTCTATGATTTATTTCTAATTTATCAAATAAAACTAATATTTAATAACAAACATGATTAATTAGCTTGCATCACAATTATCTATAAAACAATAAATAATAATAATCTTATTTTTAAATAAAAACAAGAAATTAAATAAATTAAAACCATTTCTTCTATTTTCTATGAGCATTTAATTTCAGCCATCAATTAATTAAATAACCAACTATAAAATAAGAAGCAATATAATATGATTAATTAATGCAATTCTAATGCAACTCTATGAATTCTAAGTGTTTGTGTGTGTAAATTTCTTTCACCATTAGTCGCCATCAATCGGCTAGACACCCCCTCCTCAATGATACTATCTCTCTGTTGAGAGTATATTCCTATTATGCACGAGTCAAAGTTTGGTCAACGATCATTAAAATAGTAATATTAAATTGAAAATTAATTACTAAAAATAGGGGTCGTGACAGATGTATCCTTCCTAGAATCATCGTGTTATTCTTATCATTAACAACACAATCCTTGCATTACTTTTATTGTCAACTAAGTTATCACTATCATCAATCAATCAATCAAATCAATCAACTTTAGCTTGGCTAGTGACAAGATCTCAAGAGGTCTTTGATGTCCCTACACATGCATATCCCTTCATTCCACAAACACACATAAAAACCATCCATCCCACCCATAATAAATCATCCCCACCTAGAGTTGACACAAAAAATAATATGCATCACAAAAAAACATTGAGCTTTGACGACAAATCACAAGCTAAGACTACTATTGAAACTACCCATAACCTACATACATATTTCCTAAATAATCTAATTCATTATCCCAATC
Source organism: Sequoia sempervirens (assembly GCA_007258455.2). Lineage (NCBI taxonomy): Eukaryota > Viridiplantae > Streptophyta > Pinopsida > Cupressales > Cupressaceae > Sequoia > Sequoia sempervirens. The sequence goes on from VDFB02130638.1 coordinate 64,615, forward strand.
AATGCCTTAATATATGTATCTTTTCGACAATAGGCATAATCCAAAATAAAAATAACACTCTCTTTGGGAAGAGATATGATGGCTATGATATGTTTTGTCAGTCATTCTTTTCTTTTGATCAATCTTTTTGTCTCCTTCCACTGCTTTCTTGAAACCAAATTGATTCTTCAATATCTTGGTGTGTCTAGAGGAGCATAGAATGGGGTATAATCATTTCTTTTGTATATTTTTTGTGGGATATTCTTATGATATGGCCATGGTGAATACTTGCCTTCTATGTATCGAGGTAGCTTCAGGAATAACAAATGACTTGTATATATCAAGTTCCTCATACCTTTGTGCATTGGCCTATATTTCTCTGAGGTTTATTCTCACACATCCAAACAAGGTTTCCATATGTATAGTGTGAATAAGGATACTCCTATTTGTTTGCAAAGTTAAATTACATGCAATAGATACGATGCCACCCTAGTTCTTCATACCTTGGTGCATAGTGTCTACTCGCTATATCAAAAAATGAAGTTCTCTTTACATTTTTTTAGCATAACCAAATGCAAAAGCAAAATCACTTTTCCATCCCAATATCACTTGTCCATCTCATATCCCTCATCCATCCCATTTCCTACTTATAGATTTCACTATTCAATATTTGATCAACAAAATTTAGTCATTCTTCATTTTCTTACATTCTATCTCATTTCTTATTTCATACTAACTCATCTTCATCCCAAAAATTTAAATTTTCACTGTTAGCCTTAATCTTCTCCATTTTCTTCATTTCACATCCCTTGAACCCTATTCACCTATTTTGTTTACCTATCATGAGCTTGACCCAAAAAACATTTTTTTCAACCAATCTCTTGAGGGGGAAACCTACCATCCAACCATCATCCCTTTGTCTGCGGGGTCACATTGGATAATCTTATCACCAATTTTTTCCATATTAGAAACATTTTTTTGAAATAATGCACCAAGACACATTGTCTCAAAGAGGGGAAAAATATAGACACTTAAAAATATCTAACTCATTCTTCTACATTCATCATTTTTTGTCATCATCACTCGTCACCCCTTTCATCACTTTTAATTAATTTTTTTTAATTATTTGATTAAATTAACCTATTTCCCATTTTAGTTAAATAATTTTTAATTATGTAATTATTTCATCATTTTCACTCATGAATCTTAATTAAATATTTTTTAGTTATTCAATTAATTAATCTTTTTTTCTCATCCATGTTAGCTAAATAAATTTTAATTATTTAATTAATTTTCAATTATTCTTCTATCCCCATAATTAAATAATATTAATTATTTAATTAAACCTTACATTATCCTCTATCCACATAATTAAATAATTTTAAATCATTTAATTAAATCATGAATCCTCCTCATCCACATAATTAGCTAATTATTACTCCAAAATTAAATAAATTATTTTAGTATATTTAGTTTACACATTCCTCTATAAATAAATAAAATCATTATTTTATTTATTTGCTAATTATACCAAATTTTATCTTTATTCTTCTAATCCCAAATTTAATGACCAAAGTTAAATTTAGTGGCCATCTCTAAATTTAGTGAGTTGACTAAAAATCAACCTCCTTTCACTCTCACTCACTCCACCTTATCTATCCATGTAGGCTCATGCACACTCCTAATCTCTCAACAATTTTCATCCTTTGATCCCATCTCACATCTCACACTGTTGATCTGATATCCCTGAAAGTTATAAAACATCCATCATTTGATCATTCAATCTCCTCAAATTTGCAGCCAAACTATACTCATTTTTCATCTTTCTTTTTCTTAACAAGAGTATGCTAAGGTGTTATGAGTAATCCACATACTATCCTAATAGCATAATTTTATACTTTGCAATGGATTAAGGTTCAACATTTTCAATGCAGGTAAAAGTAGATTAGATTAGTTTCATTTACATTATTATTAATTTCATTTTGATGTACACATGCTTCATTGAGATTAGGTCATTTTGATCTTTGAATTGGATTCTCTATTGTTGTCATTGTTTCCTATTTTCCATTGAATTCATTGATCATCGATTTAACCTATTCATAGGAAGCATTCCCTTATTGATTAGAGATGGGAAATTAAAAAGTAGTAATTTTAGGATGTTTTTCTCCTCTGTCTTTGAGATCATCCGTTGTAAGTTGGAGATTAGGATTAAGAATTGATGGAGTAGGTTGAATTTGTGGATCATTGGAGTCTTGACTAGAAGTGATTAGTGGATTGGCCTCAGGTTGCTATATTTCAAGAGTCAAGGATCCACTTGTTTGGCCTTCTCCTATTTCTGCAATTGTTGTAGATGTGTTTTTGTGAGTCAAATTTGGAAGAAATTTTTCCAAAAGATATATTTTTCTCGACATGCAATAATTGTGTACCACTTCTCACCTTGCTTGCAAGGTGTTAGTAGAGAGTTGGTATTTGGTATGATGTCTAACAATCCTAAATATTGAAAATGAAATTTGTTACTCTTGCAAGTATGAGAAGATTGGTGTTGTCTTTAATATCAATAAACTTGTGTTTTCATTAGTGTCAACTATAGGAGAAGGAAGGAAATCATTGTTAGGGAAGATTGTTGCATTGATGATGCTTTGATTAGTTGCATTGTGTTATCATTAGTAAGCTACTAATGTTAATCTCTAGTGTTGCTTTGATAAGCTTCTATCTATGGATATATGGTTGAGTTTCCATGTTGTAGTTGGCTTGGTGGTGATGAGGAAGTGATGAAGGTGACAAGGATGTGTCTTTGATGCTTGGTTTTCAAGTGCTTTTGAGAAAATTGGTAAAAAGAGGAAATAGTGTATTGTAGTGTTGTTTTAGGTTGTAGAGTAGTGTTCTAGTATTGCTTTTCATTTCTTCTAGGTTGAAGATCTTCCTGTGCATTTCAAATATGTTAATAAGAGGTGTTCAAAGACATAATCAAAATCTGGTGTGTTGGATTGTTGTGTAGAAGTTGTATTCACCAGTGTGTGAACAATGTATTGCAAATGTGTCTGGGAGAAATTTCATTGCTTCATGTTTCTCCACAGAGTGGTTTTATGTCTTTTTGGATCTAAAGATTTGTTGATTGTATTGGTATCTTTGTTTAGTTGAGGTGGTTTGAGGTTTGGTGCTTTAGAAATTAGTTTCTTGAGTCATAGTGTATGGAAAAGTTATCTGAGTGTAATGAGTATCTACATTTCTCAGGTGGAAGTTGTTGCAAAGTAGTTTGTTAGATTTCAAGGTGTTTTTGAAATATTCCAGGTCATGTTTAGGTAACATTTTTTTTCTGCATGTCGTTGTTGGATTAAAGGAAGCATGTAATTAAAATTTTAATGGTGTTTACTTAGGTAATGATCAACCTTGGTGTTTACACTAATTACGGTGGATATTTATTGTTTATAGAAGCATTTTGTAGCATGGTATTGTATATTTTGTCCCAAATAAGGAATGGTATGGTTTGCCTTCACTTCTATCTACCACGAAAGTGTTTTGGTGCCAACCTAATTTGAATTTGTATGGTTGATGTGTATAGCCGACCTTAGAGAATAGTTTCAAGGATGAAGATGGTATAAATAAGAGATGAGTTATTGAGGGATTATGATACAAAAAAGAAATATGTGAATGATGTGAATTATAGAGTGTTAGAGTGCATACTTGAGAAGTGCAGTGCAAGCTTTCATGTGTTAGAATGTTGGATGTAGTGAGTAGAAGGTGTCTATAATTCTTCAGTTATGCTATGAAGGTGTTGGTGATATTGTGGTGGATTTCTTTGTTGCATTGAGATGGATTTCTCTGTATAACATTCTTCTCTATCTTCTTTTATATTCTAGTGGTGAGCCTTTCTTTCTTTGGGCAGTGAGTCCTATTATATTCGGTGTTGATATTACTTTGTATTGTGAGATAATCCTCACTGTGGTTTTTCCCATCTTGGATTTTCCACGTAAATCTAGTGTTCTCTTGTGCATGGTGTTGATTTTTTTAGTTTTTGTTATTTTTCTTTCATGCTAAATCATTATAACAGATTAAGGGTTAATTAGATTAATGTGTATGAGGTTTTTGAAGGTTTAAGGTACAAATCATTCACCCCCCCTCAGTTGTCTTGTACATTCAACAATTGGTATCAGAGCAAGGTTCCTCAAAAGAAATATTAACTGCTTGAGGTAGATATGGGATGAAACACAAGAAATAGATCTCTATATTTGGTGGAATGAATTATGTATTTTGGAAGACAAAGATGGAAATTTTTTTGGTTTACCTTGGATATGATGTTTATAAGTCTATTAAGGATGGATACATTGAACCTACAAATGGTCTAAGTACTTTTGATGAGATCAAGGCCTATAAAACCAATGGTAAAGCAAGGTATGCTCTCTTAAATAGTCTTACAAATTCTAAATTGGTGAAAGTGATGAGTATGAAAACTGCTAAAGCAATTTTGGATAAGTTAGAAAGCATTTATGAAGGATATTATAAGGTCAAAGAAGCTAAGATACATAATCTAAAGATCATTTTTGAGAAACTGAGGATGTCTGAAGAAGAAAATATTACAAGCTATATGCAGAGGGTAGATGAATTTGTCATCTTCATCAGAGGTCGTGGTGGTGAACTCAAAGAACCATAAGTGGTAAAGAAAATTCTTAGAACACTTTCTAAATTATATAGTCATAAAGTGCATCTTATTGAAGAATTTTCAAATTTGAATCAATCTACTAGATATCAATTGTATGGCTCTTTATCTACTGTTGAGATGAGAGAATTTGGAATAAATAGTGGTGCAAAAACTGAGACCGCTTTTAAGGCTGGGAAATTAGAGGAGAAAAAGGAATCATATTAGAAGGATCTTGATGATAGAAGCTAACTTTGTAAGGAGAATGAAGAGTACTAGTAAGTATAATGGTAATTTTTCATTCAACTATTTCAATTGGGGAAAGATAGGCCATTATGCTTCAAGATGTCCAAACAAAGCTTTGAATAACAAAAATAACGAGAACAAAGGTAAGATGATTAAGAAAAGTTATTGTGTTAGAGAAGATGCAAGTATTTCTGATGATGAATCTGACTATGGAGATGATGATGATGAATGTGTGTTCATGGCTTTAAAAGATGAATCTATTTCTACTAACTCTAAGAAATGTGTGAAGGATAGCCCTTCAGAGACAAAGGATAAGACTAAAGGTACTTTAGTGTCTTCTTTTCATGCTATATATGAGAACTACTGGATCATTGACATTGGATGCTCTAATCATGTGACCGGTGACAAGAGTAAGTTTGTTAAACTTGAAAAGTATGATGGACGATGTGTTAGACTTGGTGATGATACATCTGCTAAGATATGTGGAAAAGGTTCTATCAGTTTTGATGGAAAGCATAATAATGATGATGTTTACTATATTAAGGGTTTAAGGCATAACCTCTTGAGTGTTGGAAAAATGTGTAGCAAAGGATACAATCTTATGTTTCAATATGATGGATGTGAGATCAAAAAAGGATCCAGAACTATGGTTGGAGTTGGAAGGAAAGATGGAAATGTTTATCAGCTTAAGGGTGTTGATGGTCTTTAGTTTATGACTCAGATTAATGAAAGTTGGCTATGGCCTAGAAGAATGTGTCACATCAACTTTGATATCCTAGTGAGGATAAGTTCAATTCAAGTTGTGAGAGATCTACCAAAGATTACAAAACCTATCAATATTGTCTGTAAAGAATGTCAAATTAGAAAGCAAGCAAGAAGAAGCTTAAAATTAAAAGAACACTCTACTACTGGATTGTTGGAATTAGTGTATACAAATTTTTGTGGTCCTACAAGAGTTAAAATTCTTCAAGGTGGCATTTATTTCATGATTTTAATTGATGATTGTTCTAGAATGACATGGGTTACTTTTCTCAAAGAAAAATCAGAAGCTCTAGATAGGTTTAAAGAATTCAAAGTTATGGTTGAGTATGAAATGGATATGAAAAACAAATGTTTGAGGTTTGACAAAGGTGGAGAGTTCACCTCCAATAATTTTAACATTTTTTGTGAAAATCATGGCATAAAGAGGCACTTGTTTTTCCCTAGGACTCCTCAGTAAAATGGAGTGGTTGAAAGAAAGAATAGGACTATTCAAGAAGCTGCAAGAAAAATGATGAAAGAGGAAAATCTATTGAAATTCTACTAGAGAGAAGTAACTCATACTATTGTTTATATACTTAATATAGTTCAAGAAAGAGAAAATAGTACAAAGACTCCCTATGATCTATGGTATAGAAGGATTCCTACTATCAAGTACTTCAAAGTGTTTAGAAGTAAATGTTATATTAGAACAAATTAAGATAACTTATGAAAGTTTGTTGCAAGGTTTGATGGAGGTATCTTCCTTGGATATTATACTAGAAGCAAAGCTTACCGGTCCTACAACAAGAGATTGAGATAGATTGTTGAGAGTGCAAGTGTCAAGGTTGATGAATATTTATAGAAGAATTCAATGATGATAGATGGATATGAATCAGATGAGTCTTTTTGTAGAGAAGAAGAAAAATCTAAAGAAAGAGAAGTGGAGATTGAAGAGGAAGAAGCTCCATAAAAGACTCCTAAGTATGTGTAAAAGAATAATTATGAAAATCATATCATTGGAGATAAGAAAAAATGTGTACTAACAAGAAGGAAAGCTACTGAAGAATAGGGAAATCTATGTTTACTTTCTAAATTTGAACCTAAAATAGTGATTGAGGCATGCAAAGATTAATATTGGATCAAAGTTATGAAAGAAGAACTATTGAAATTTGAAAATAATTAGACTTGGGAACTTATCCCAAGACCTACAAACAAGAATGTGATTGGAACTAAGTGGGTATTAAAAAAAAACCTAAATGAGAATGGAGAAGTGGTAAGTAACAAGGAAAGTCTTGTGTGTAAAGGCTACTCACAAGTTGAAGGAATAGATTTTGAGGAGATATTTGCTCTGGTGGCAAGAATGGAAGCTATCAAGATGTTCATGGCCTTTAGAGCACATAATGATTTCAAATTTTATCAAATGTATGTGAACTCTACTTTCTTGAATGGAGAATTGGAAGAAGAGGTATACATAGAATAACTAGAAGGATTTCAGTTATCAAACAAACCAGATATGGTTTGTAGATTGAAAAGGACATTGTATGGATTAAAGCAAGATCCTAGAGCTTGGTATCCAAGGTTGGATAGATATTTGATATAAAAAGGATTCAATAAAGGTATTGCAAATAGAAATTTTTAATTTAAAGTTGAAAAAAATCAAATCTTGATTGTGGTTGTATATGTTGATGACATAATATTTGGAGGAAATGAAGATATGTGCAAGAAGTTTGCAAAGGAAATGTAGAAAAAGTTTGAAATGTCTATGTTTGGGGAGATAAATTTATTCCTTGGATTACAAATAAATCAGATAGATAAAGGTATTTTCATTTCACAATCAAAGTATGTCAAAAAAATGTTGAAGAAAGTTGGAATTGAAGATTTTAAACCGGTGTGTAACCCTATGGTTATTGGTGGAAACTTGAGAAAGAATGATGAATCTCCTAAGGTTGATCAGAGCAAGTATAGATCAATGATTGGTGGACTGCTATTTCTAACTGCTACTAGACCAAATATCATGCATGTAGTCTATCTTAAGGCTATATTTCAAGAAGATCCTAGAGTGTCACATGTTGCAACAGTGAAGAGTATATCTAGATACTTGAAGGGCACTCCAGATCATGGCATGTCGTATCCAAGGGATACTAATTTTACTTGAGTGCTTACACAGATGTTGATTGGTTTGGTTGTGTGGATGATAGGAAAAGTGTAAGTGGTGGTACATTCTTTCTCAAATGCAGATTGGTGTCATGGCTAAGCAAGAAACAAGATTTAGTATCTTTATCTACTGTAGAGGTAAAATACATTATAGCAACATCTTGCTACACACAAGTGTTGTGGATTATACAAAAAATGAAGGATATCAAAGTAGTATACGATGAACCAATTTCTATCTTCTGTGATAATACAAGTTCTATCAATATTTCAAAGAATCTAGTAATGCATTCAAGGAAAAAACATATCTCAATCTGGTATCACTTTCTAAGAGAGAAGGTTGTAGAAAATGAAGTTAAGATTGAGTATATGCCTACAAAGGATCAGGTTGTTGATATATTCACCAAGGATCTTTCTAAGGATACATTTGATTATCTCCAAGAGAAGTTGGGGGTCATTTCCCCTCCTTATTTGAACTAGATGCATAAGGAGATGCATTTGTCCAGTGGATTTCAAGATCTATTCTTCTATCTGGACTGATGTCGGTGGCTACCTCTCAGGGGGAGTAGGTAGTGACATTGTTGGTTGTTGTAGTTAGGGGGAGTAAGTGTTGTCATTGTGTATTGGTGCAATATGGTGTGTGATCCTAAGGGGGGGTATACTGAGTATTGAAGGAAAGAAAGTTGTAGAGAAATTTTGTGAAGGATAAATGATGTCAAAGGGTGAAACATCAGTCATACAAATCTTTTGTCCTTTTCCATTGATGTCAAAGGGGGAGTATACTGAGTATTGAAGGAAAGAAAGTTGTAGAGAAATTTTGTGAAGGATAAATGATGTCAAAGGGTGAAACATCATTCATACAAATCTTTTGTCCTTTTCCATTGATGTCAAAGGGGGAGAGAGTCATGTGAAAAAGAATATAGTTAAGGGGGAAAGAATAATGATGCATGTAAAAAGGAAAAGATATGTTGAAAGGGGGAGAGTGAGTAATGAGAAAGAGAAAAGGAAACAGGTATGGAGCAAAGTTGTTGAGTCTTTGATGGTTTTTCACATCATGTGTTTCCATCAATGACAAAGGGTGAGATTGTTGCAAGTATGAGCAGATTGGTGTTGTCATTGATGTCAACAAACTTGTTTTTTCATTAGTGTCAACTATAGGAGAAGGAAGGAAATCATTATTATGGGAGATCATTGCATTGATGACACTTATATTAGTTGCATTATGTTGTCATTAGTAAGCTATTGATGTCAACCTCTAGTGTTGCTTTGATAAGATTATGTCTATGGATATATGGTTGAGTTTCTATGTTGCATTTGGCTTGGTGGTGATGAGGAAGTGCTAAAGATGATGAGGATGTGTCTTTGATGCTTGGTTTTCAAGTGCTTTTGAGAAAATTTGATAAAAACATGAAAGAGTGTGTTGCAGTGTTGTTCTAGGTTGCAGAGTAGTGTTTTGGTGTTGCTCTGCATTTATTCTAGGTTGAATATCTGCTTGTGTGTTTTGAATATGTTAATCAGATTTTTTTAGAGACATTCAAAATTTGGTGTGCTAGATCATTGTGTAGAAGTAGTTGTGTTCACCAGTGTGTGAACAATGTATTGTAGAGGTGTCTGGGAGAAATGTCCTTGCTCCATGTTTCTCCATAGAGTGGTTTTAGGTCTTACAGATCTAAAGGTGTGTTGATTGTGTTGGTATCTTTGTTTAGTTGAGGTGGTTCGAGGTTTGGTGCTTTGGAAGTCAATTTCTTGAGTCACGGTGTATGGCAAAGCTATCTGAGTGTGTTGAGTGTGTACATTTCTCAAGTGGAAGTTGTTGTGAAGGAGTTTATTGGATTTTAGGGTGTTTTTGGAATATTCTAGGTTATGTCCAAGTGACATTTGTTGTTTGCGAGTTGATGTATTAAAGGAAGCATGTACTTAAAATTTTAATGGTGTTTACATGTGTAATGGATGACCTTGGTATTTACACTAATTGTGGTGGATATTTATTGTTTATAGAAGTGTGTTGTAACATGGAGTTGTAGATTTAGGTCCCAAATAAGGAATGGTGTGGTCTACCTTCACTTCTATCTACCATGGAAGTGTTTTGGTGCTAACCTAATTTGAATTTGCATGGTTGATGTGCATAGTCGACCTTAGAGAATGGTTTCAAGGTTAAAGATGGTATAAATAAGAGTTGAGTTGTTGAGGGATGATGATATAGACAAGAAAGATGCGAATGATGTGAATTGAAAAGTGTTAGAGGGTGAATTTGAGTAGTGGAGTGTGAGCTTTCATGTGTTAGATTGTTGGATGTAATGAGCAGAAGGTGTTTACAATTCTTTAGTTATGTTTCGAAGGTGTTAGTGATATTATGGTGGATTTCTCAATTTCATTGATATGTATTTCTATGTGTAACATTCTTCTCTATCTTATTTTCTATTATGGCAATGAGCGTTTTGGAAGTGACTCTTTTTTTCTTTGGGAAGTGAGCCCTTTGGGAATGAGCCCTATTGTATTCGGTATTGATATTACTTTATATTGTGAGCTAATCCTTACCATGGTTTTTCCCATCTTAGGTTTTCCACATAAATTTGGTGTCTTGTGCATGGTGTTTATTTGTTTCAATTTTTTTGATTTGTCTTTCATGCTAAATCATTATAATAGATTAAGGGTTAGTTGGATTAATGTGGATTTGAATATTTATGAGTGCTTTGAAGATTTAAGGTACAACTTATTCACCCTCCTCTCATTTTTCTTGTGCATTCAATAGTTATATCTATAAAAATAGGAAATAACTTTTAAGAACCCAGATACTCTCATATCTTTGCACCATCCCTGACAATGGCAACAAAAATGTATGGTCTCCCTTATTTACCTAATTATGTGGAGAAATTAAGTTATGTACATCCACCCAATGTATTGGATAATCCTTTATCAAGCAATCATTAGCAATAGGATTTTACATTTATATTTCAACCAAGGATGTGTTTCTTGAGATGATGTGAGTGCTATATGTATGACCGGGAAAAAATTTGTGTCCTTATGAAGTTTTAGCATAGTAAGAAGGTTTCACTACACTTAAAGGTAACCCATTTAAGAAAACATACATCTACATTTATAATGTTGAAATCACAAAACAACTAAGAGGGAGGTGAATTAGTTGTACAATAAAACATCAAAACCCTGATTAACATTTAGATTTGCATTAACCCTTAAACCCTTAACAACCTTTAAACTCTTATCATGCATTAAAAGAATATAAAAATGAGAAATAGTAATGCAAACACATTCATACACATGAGAACACCATATTTACGTGGAAAACCCAAGAAGGGAAAAACCATGATGAGGATATCCCACAATATAAAGTAATTAAAACACCGAATACAATAGGATCATTGTTGGAGGGTTCACTTCCCAAAAGAATCAATGTCTCACCACCGGATCAGAAAGAAGAAAATAGAATATTTTTACAATTATAAATCCATCTCAGAGCCATATAAAAGATCCACCACTACTTCACCAGAACATCCACACTCTCTTTGTAGAATGTTGACACCTTCTTCTCACTACTTCCAATAGTATTGTACATTAAAGCTCACACTTCATTTAATAATTTTGAACTTCACATCACACACCTTACACATGTTCCTCCATCAATTCATCACATAAATATATCATCCTCAACCTTGAAAACAATCTACAAGGTTAGTTATGTATCTTAAACATGCAAATTCAAATTAGGTCAAAACCAAAAAATTCCTATGGTGGGGAGGAATGAAGGCAAACCACATCACACCTTAACTCAGACCTAAATACACATATACATTCCACTCCATGCTTCCACAAACACTGAAGCATATCCACAATTAGTGTAAACACCCCAGGTCGGTCAAACTTGTGTTAACACCATTAAACATTTAAGTACGCGCTTCACCAAATCCAAAGACAACTAGTGAACCACACACAAAACTTAAATATAATTTGAAATATTCTATAAAAACCCTAAAATCCAAAAAATCCTTTGCAACATCATACACTTGAAGTACATACTCATTTTATACACCTAGTTAACCTTCCACACACTGTAACAAATGAATCCAACCTTGTAGAGAACCAAAAATAAAACAACTCAAACTAAAGATAGGTATGAACAATTTAAGCACACTACCATATCTGAAAAACCAAAAACCACAATGTAGAGAAATGCAAAGCAAAACTATTTCTCTCAAACAACACAACATCACAATTCACACACTAGTGAACACAACTTCTTTTTCCAAATGATCCAAAAAAAGAAAATATGGATATAATGCCTTTGAACACCTCTAATCAGCATAGTTGAACCACACAAGAAAATCATCAACCATGAAGAAATGCGGAGCAAAACACTAAACACCACTCTGCCATACTGAACACTCTTTACCAAATTGTTTCCACTTTTAATCAGATTTTCTCAGAAGAACTTGGAAACCAAGCACCACAAACACCATCTCAACATCTGCAACACTCCTCTTATCATCTCAACCACACAAGAGGTTGAACATCCACAAACATATTCCCATCAAAGAAACACTAGAGGTTGACATCAGTGAGACTACTAATTACAATATAATGCAACCAATCAAAGTATCTCCATAAGTTGACATCAATGCAACAAAAAAGATCTGTTGGCATCAATGAAAACACAAACTTCCAACAATCTCCCCATTTTTCATTGATGGTAACACATGATATGAAAAACCATCAACAACATATACTGCATATTAGTGCACACTTCTCCCCCTTACACAAGCATCAACTCTTCCAACACTTTCTCTTTTATATGACTTCTCTCCCCCTTTCTCCATATGGTTTTTCAGTTAAATCTCTCCCCCTTTGACATCAATGACAAAGGAAAACCCATATTTTCTTTTCTTTTCTTCCCCTTTGACATTAATCACATATACTTTCTCTCCCCCAAGGGAAAAAACTATAAGGGAAAACAACTACTCTATAAACTCAACTTTCACCTCCTTTGAAAACACCAACATACAACACAATGAGAACACTTACTCCCTTTGACTGCAACAACCAAAAATGCCACTACCTACTCCCCTTGAGAGGTAGCCACCAACATCAACCCAAAACAAGGAATGAATCTTGAAATCCATTGGGCCGATGCATAACCTTATGCATCTAATTTAAATGAGGGGAAATAACCCCTAACTTATCTCGAAGATACTCAAAAGTATCCTTAAGAAGAGCCTTTATGAAGATATCTACAACCTGATCTTTAGTAGGCACATACTCTAACTTCAACTCATTCTTTGCAAGCTTCTCTCTTAGAAAGTGATACCAAATTGAGATATACTTTGTCCTTGAATGCATTACACTTGTATTGTCACATAAGATATAATTTTTTTCATCATATGACACTCTGATATCCTTTAAGGTGTGTTCATCCACAACACCTGTGTAGCATGATGTTATAGCAATGTATTTTGCCTCTGTAGAGATAATGACATTGAATCTTGCTTCTTGGTTAACCAAGACACCAACCAGCTTCCAAGAAAGAAATCACCACCACTTGTACTTCTCCTATCATCTACACAACCTACCCAATCTGCATTTGTATAAGCACTTAGAGAGAAATCAATATCCTTTAGATACCATAAACCATGTTTTGGATTGTCTTTCAAGTATCTGAATATTCTTTTTACTACCACCACATGTGACTCTCTAGGATATTCTTGAAATCTAGCCACAAGACAAACTACATGCATGATATTCGGTCTAGTAGTAGTTAAATATAGAAGTCCTCCAATCATTGATCTATACTTGCTCACATCAACATTAGGAGATTCTTCATTCTTACTCAACTTGCAACTAGTAACCATAGGAGTACATAATGGTTTAGAGTCTTCCATTCCAAACTTCTTCATCATTTCCTTGACGTACTTTGATTATGAAATTTGAATATACCCTTTTTTCTCTACTTGATTTGTAGTCCAAGGAAAAAATTCATCTCCCCAAACATAGACATATAAAACTCACTCTACATCTATTCTAAAAATCTCTTACACATATTTTCATTTCCTCCAAAGATTATATCATCAACATACACAACCACAATCAATATTTCATCTTTCTCAAATTTAAAATAAATATTACTATCTACGGTACCTTTATTGAATCCCTATTGCAACAAGTACTTATCCAATCTTGCATACCAAGCTCTAGGAGCTTGCTTGAGTCCATATAATTCCTTATTCAATTTTTAGACCATATTAGGATCTTCTGACAACTAAAAACCTTCTGGTTTTTCAATGTATACCTCTTCTTCCAACTCACCATTCAAAAATGCAAACTTCACATCCATCTGATAAAAATTGAACTCCTTATGTGCTACGAAATCTAAAAACATCCTAGTGGACTCCATCCTTTCCACAAGAGAAAATGTCTCTTCAAAGTCTATTCCTTCTACTTATGAGTATCCTTTACACAAAATCCTTTCCTTGTTCCTAACATCTTCTCCATTCTCATTCAGCTTCTTTTGGAACAACCACTTAGTTCCAATCACATTCTTGTTTGTTGGTCTTGGGACATGTTCCCAAGTCTGGTTCTTCTCAATTTGCATCAATTCTTCTTCCATAGCCTTGATCCAAAATTATCTTTGTATTCGTCAATCACTATTTTAGGTTCAACTTTGGAAAGTAAACATAAATTTACTTATTCTTCTATCATAGCAGCCTTTCTTCTTGTCAATACACCTCTGCTTTTGTCACCAATGATCTAATCTTCATCATATCTAGCATCAAACTTTCCCAAGTTTTCTTCATCTCTTCTGATATAGCACTTGCTTCCAAACACTCTAAAATATTGGATAGTAGGGTTTCCTCCATACCACAACTAATAGGGAGTCTTTGAACTGTTTTTCCTTTCTTGCACTCTGTTAAGTATGTAGACTATAATATGAATTGCTTCTCTCCATAGACATCCAATATATTTTCTTCCTTCATCATAATCCTTTCTACTTCTTGAAAAATCATATTCTTCCTTTCCACCACTCCATTCTGCTAAGGAGTTTTAGGAGCTAACAAATGTCTTTTTATTCCAAGATCTTCACAAAAACTATTAAACTCATTGGGGGTGAAATCTCCACCTCTGAAAGATCTTAAAAATTTGATTTTCATGTCCATTTCATTCTCAACCATAGCTTTAAATGCCTTAAACTTATCTAGAGCTTCTGATTTTTCTTTGAGAAAAGTTACCCAAGTTATTCTAGAGTAGTCATCAATTAACAACATGAAATACCTATCACCTTGAAAAATTATTGTTCTTGTAGGTCTACAAAGGTTTGTATGCACCAACTCCAAAGGTTCTACAATAGAATATACTTTGACATTGAACCTTTTTCTTTTTTTCTTACCAACTTGACATTCCTTACAAACTATTGTTAACAATTTTTTGCTATAGCTCAATTGGTGGAGCTGATTAAATATTGTTATATTTGAAAGTGAAAGAACAATTATTTTTGTATGTGCTTAAGTGTTTTTTGCACTATATTTGTCATTCATCAACTGAAATTTATGCAAGTGTTTTGAGAAAATTGAGTTTTAGAAGTATTGCTCAAATATTTTACAAATCAAATGGAGTACAAAACTGAGTATACAAATGATCAAGAATTTTTGCTTTCATTTATTTCAAAAAGTTATTCATATTACATGTTTTCATTTGATTGCAAGAATGCAAATGATGGTACAACTTTGCATTTCAATACATTTCTTTTAGAATGGAAATGAAGGAAGAAATTTAAACACCCACACAAGTCATGGTTTTAGCCAGTTCCATTCATTACAAGAAAATAAATATACAACTAAAAGAGAGAAGCAAATAACATGGGACATATCCATCATTACTTGAGTTGATCTTCAATTGACGCCTCGTAGCTTGCTTCGTCCTATGTCCACTCCTAAATGTACCTGTAAAATTTTGAGAGGGGTGTCAATTAAGAGCTTGGGATATGAACTATATTGCATGCCATACTAAAAAAGATATATTTCAATCCTTGCAATCATAGAATCAACTAAAGGAAAGGATAGAAACATGAACTGAAAAGGAAACATCATCATCATATATTGTCTTTTGCTAACATTGTTTGTTTCCTTGTGAAAATATAGGAAAATTCATGTAGCTGATTGTCTTATGAAGACCAAGCATGTGGAGAAAAACAGGCTCCCACAAGGGTAGATCTCAGTATGCTTCCCCTTTGGTATTACAAATGGGGTTGAATGAAGGAATGCAATCATCATGTTCATCAAAACTATTCATAAAAGAGTAAAGCAAAGTTTCATTCATCAAAGCCATTAAGCTAACTGTTCACTCATAACAATCAAGTAATATCCTTTTCTGAAAACTACAGTGAACAGGCATACACAATGCCTCATCAAAGACACTATTTAATAAAGGAAGCATGTGAAAGTTTCAGATTTTCTTTTGAAAACAGAGCAAGTGCATAAAACAGTTTTTACATAATGGACCATAAAAATGCATGAAGAGTGCCAAGTAGACGATGTTAACCCACCAAGAATAGGTAAGGATAGACAAGCATGAAGAGAGCTTCAAATTTTCAAGCATTGGGTAATCCATTGTGTTATGTCTCCAAGTGCAACTGTGGTATTAATTGGAGTAAACAGTTCATGTAATATATCATTAATCAACATGTATTCCAAATGGAGTTTGTGCATCATTATGTCTGAAATGGAAGAAATTCAAATTACATTGTTTAGAAGGTTGTTTTCATCATTCAAAGTATGATTTCGAAGATTATTTTGCATGAGGTCAAAGAAAATGGACATGAACATGTTTGATAAGAATTTGAGTATGTAAAAACATTTCCAGACTAAACAAAGCTTTTAAAAGATTTAAGTGAAAGGAATAATAGACTAAGCAAGCAAACAATCTAAGGGTACCAATCAAAGAAGTTTTTGTGTGCAGGAGGGTTTTGAAAGGAAAGCATGTTCCAAATGTTGTCCTAAGGTTTTGCAGTGATACAACAAAGGAGACAATTATTTTATAATTTTCTAAGTATTAAAGCTTGTTTTTCTGAAGTACATAAATTTTAAAAATATAGATTCTCCATGATCCACACATTTTGTAAGTTTTTGATCTTGAAAATAGCAAATGTTCCTAGAAATACAATAGGGGTTTGAACAATAATTTCAAAACATTCACTAGATCTTGAAACAAATTTAGGGGTTTCTATTGTTTTCTCATTTGAAACAATTAATTTTCCTCTTTAAATCAAATGGAGATGCTAGTAGTTACAAATACAGAGCAAAAATTCCTTGGCTAAGTTATGGTTTCTTCTATAACATCCAAGTGTGAATTCAAATGGAGATCCAATGAACATTTATCATGTTATAGAGCCAAGCTTATAAAAGCTTCGTTTTGACAGAAATAAAAATGAAATACCATGATGGGTCGAGCTCTAGTGGGAAATAGACAGTTTTCTTTGAAAATATTGAGTACCCATGTTGGGTTTCTGCATTAAGTATAGAAATAAGTGAATTGATTTCAAAACAAAGTGAACCCACATGGGATTTTATTAAAAAAAAATATTTACCATAATTTTCAACATACCCATGATGGGTTTGATTTAAAAATGCAGATTTCTCATTTTACAGAATACCCATTTAAGATTTTTGTCTCAAAAATGTATTTTCTTCAAAATAGCAAATACCCATATGGGGTTTTGTTCCAGAAGTGTAGAATATACAATGTAATCTCTTGGGTCAAGCCCAAAAAGTTACAAAAAACTCATTGTGTGCATGAGTGGTTGTGGCCAAGAGGAAGGTTTTCAGTCCCAAGTTTCATTTGAAAATAGAAAAGCTTTTTAAGGTCATTGTCTAAACCTCAAATCTAAAGAAAACAATGTAGATTATACAAAAATTATGATGAAATGCATTAGAGAGCTTTCATAATAGTGCAACATGTGTAATGGCCATGAATTTATAAATAGAAAATGATCTTTTTGTAGAGATTTAAAGCTTCCATAAGCTTTTTTTTGAATGAGAGTCGAACCAAGAAGTAGAGCTTACCATTCGTGATTATGGAGGAGCAAATAAGGGCCACAACCAAGCACTCGCAAGAGCTTCCAAATGCAAATTCCAAGCTCTCACAATGGCGACCAAGAGAGAACAGAAACAAAACACAAGAAAATAGAGTAAATGCATCAGAAAAATATGTATAGATGCCGCCTTATGGCCATTTTTTCCTTTCAAAACACAGTGGGAAGCCATCGTGCAATTTAGAATCGACTTACCCATGATTTGCAGAGGACGAATCAACCAATTTGAGGGAAAAAATCAAGAGTTCCAAGCATCCCCAACTGAAACCCTAAGCATGGTGGCGCTTCTCGCAGAGTTCATTCTCAAAGTCAAAAGGTGAAATGAAATGATTTTAGGGTTTGCCTTTGTTTTTACCATGTTTCCCTAGCTCGAACTTGGGAATTATTTTATTTTGCATTAAGATATCAAATGTTTCAAGTCGAATGCATCATGTGGCCAAATTTCATATACCTAGGTTGACCATATACAAGTTCCATTTGATGTCATTTGCCTAAGTTTCAATTCGGCATTAGTAATATTCTGCAAAGTCTTAAAGCCTTAGGATTATTTACTATTTTCAATGCCTTATATTAGTGAATAAGAGCCTTTATAGATATACCTTAGGCTTTAGTTTTATTGGTTTTTTTAGAAAATCAATTGCAATGTAAGACAAAATATTATCATGTCTTTTATGATTTTTTAAGAAAAACAATATTGTAAATGGAGAGATAAGTTTTTTTTTTTGCAAAATATTTTCTAAATCTTTAATTGCAAAAATAATCAAATTATGAGAGTAGTAAATCTGTAAGTCATTGTAGAGCAAGAATAAAGCGATATTTTCTAAATTGCTTTATTTCTTTGCTATTTTTAGTAGATTTGTCATTATCTTTTCTCTTGGTCAGATTTGAGCTTCTTGTTGAAGAGAAGGATTTTTTTTGCTTTTAAAGCAAGAAAAGTTCAATTTTTGGAAGCTTTTTGGGTTGACATTAGAAAAGTGATGGTTTTTCACTTTTATGCCATATTTTGGAGCAATTTTGAAGGATTTTTTCCAAGCTTTCTTCTTGAGCTCGGATTAGGGTTTTTGAGGTATATCGTGAGAAAAACTTAGAGTTTTCTCAATTCATATTCTAGTTTCTTGCTCTTACACTTTTAGAGCTTGTAAACTTCTTTGTACTCAGGTTTTGAGATTTTTACTCCATCCAATAAAAGCAGCATTCCTATCTCCAATTTTTGTCTCTATTTGTAGTTTTAGTATGATGAACTCCTATTGTGATTATGTTTTACAGATCCTTTTTATGTCCTAATATTGCAGATTATTGATACAAAAATATCATTTAATGCAGGTTGCATATTGTGTTTAGGTTCATACCTTCATGCAAATCAATTTTGTACTAATGTTCATGAGAGATTGAGAATTCATTGTTGTTTTATTGAAGACTGTTTGTGGGTAAAATATCAAAGTCATTATTAAGTTGAGATTGTATTAGATAGGTTTTCATTTCAGTCAGATTCTATATCCTTTTTCCCAGAAAGTCACTTAGAATAGGATCCATCATTCAGAGAACCAGCTCACTCTAGAGATTCTATTTTCAAATAGATCACCCACATCTGAAAAGAGTTTCCATGTTTCAACAGATAGTTTGATTTTTTGCAAATTTGACAAATGGTGCATATTTGGTTGTTAACAGTTTTTGGCATGCCTAGTGGGACTCTAAAAATAAATTTAAAAGAAGTTTTTAATATTTTAAAGTTGTTGTTTGGTGTATGCAACAAGTTATTCAACCTTTTGGAGGATCGTTTCAATATACCTAGCGAATCTGGTTCTAATTTTTCATGTAGACTTAGTGCAACCTACACATGAGAAAAGTATAAACCAAATCAAGTGTTGCACCTTTCGAATATTGATAGTTGTCCCCACCACGAAGAAGAGGCAGAACAACAAAGAGGCTATTTGAAACACCTGCGAGGTCAAAATCAACACCTCCTATTTTTAGCTCTTAGGTTTTATCAATAGGAATCCCAGTTCCAATATCACAAACATTTCCAATGGTAGCGCCAAGATAGCACCCGTTTGCACCTTTTAATGGAGGAAGTCCATTATACATTGCTCAGCATGATGACATCCCAGTTGCAGCCCTTAAAATCGTGGCATACTTCACTAGGGAGGATCACACAACACCGGTTTAGCATATTTGTGATGTGGCCACCCTATGCTCAATTCACAACATCACGCAAGAGAATGTCATGTTAAGACTCTTGGTTGCATCACTCAAAGGGAAAGCATTGCAATGGTTCAAAGGCCTCGCATCCAATTCAATCATGACATGGGAAGCACTAGGGAATGGCCTATACTAGTATTTTGTTGAGAAATCAGATCATGCATCTTTGTTGGAAAAATTGAGCACAATCAAGAGGGCACCACACGAGCACTTGGCTGATTTCAACTACTGATTTCAGAGAACCTGGGACAAAATTCCTGCAACGGTAAAGCCTTTACCAACTCATGCTTTTCTGTTTTACTTAAAATCCTTAAATAGTAAGATTTTGATCATGACCCAATCTATGGGTGGGCATACACTCCCTAACGCTTATGGCATCACCATTAGAGCTGAAAATTGTCTAATTCAGGCCAGGGAAATAGCCTCTAGACCTCCTATGCCTTTGTTTCCTAAAATACAACTGCCTATTCTTGTTGCTTTACCCCCTTTAGTTGTTGTCCCACCTATACCAGCAATAGGATATCATGTTGCAACACCTGAACATGTTGCTCCAACCCAATCCCAAGAGCTTCAGGAGATTAAAAGCATACTTAAGACCTTCGGGAATGATCTCATGAATATAAAGAAACAAGTTGGCTAGGAGCACAAGCCTTTCCAAGCACCTTATCAGCAGAACCAACCTAATAGGCATGCCTTTCAAAATGATTATCAAGGCCAAAGGAAGAGTTTTAACCCAAGACCATTCCAACCATACAACCTAAACGTAGCTAGTTCGTCAAAGGAACTTGTACCACATAATAACATTGCCTAGGATTGCAATTCGTGTTATCCATGCAATTAGCCCCATAACGAATCAACATGTGCTAACGACATGAGAAATCAGACCTTAATGGTCCAAAACAGTTATGCTGGTTTAGAAAGTGTTGCAAATCATAATCAAGAAAAACAAGATAACCTTGAAGTTTCCTTTCCAAACTGGCAGAGTTTTGAGTTATGTGGTGTGAATGGACAAGATCAACAAAATTCTTTTATTTTGGCCAATACCAAATTGAAAAAGAGAGCTATGGATTTGGGGCAGCAAGCTGGAAATTCACAGTAGCAGCCTACAAAGGATAAGCATCCCATTTCTCCATCAAATGTTAACGTTGAAACACAATCTAAAGTGTAGATTATGCAAAGAGGCTAAGAAATTCCTGGCAAGGAGCAGTCAAAGACACATTTGCAGCTTTTGTAGAAGCAAAATGATGTTGTTGTCACAAAAAGCTAGCAGAAGGTAAATCCTACTTCTTTCAATATTGTTGAACACCTCAGGAAAGCTACTATCAATATGTCTGTATTAGATGCTTTGCACATCCCAAGTCAAAAAAAAATTGATGCAAGATGCTTTAGCTGAGTTGTCTATTTCTAATGATATTAATCAAGGAGTTGCTAAAGTTGTGCTTGCAAATGACTTGGAGGTTAAAAATGAACAGAAGAATAAAGAGGTAAAGCCTCCCACATTTTATTTAAGTTTGATTATTGGAGATAAGATTGTACATAATTGTATGATTGATTCTGTTATGCCTAAGAGTTTGGTTGATAAGCTAGGTCTTGTTTATGAGCCTAACCCCCAGAAGGGTGTAGTTCAGTTAGATGGTTCTGTTGTTAAAATTGTTGGTATAATCAAGAACTTGGCACTTACCTTGCATGCATCCCCGAGTTTTGCTATTCATCAGGATACACATGTTATTGATTTTCCACTGCACTTTTCCATTTGCCTCTCGAGGGATTTTACAACCAATTTGGGTGGGTTTTTGTCCTCTAATTGGTCTCATCTATTTTTTAGAACAAGGTATGGTACAAAATTAACTATAAAATTTGAGCCTCTAGCCAAAGACCATATCGAACCATATTCCCTGAATCCTATAAACGCTAACCTCTATGCCACCCATGTATTGGAGGAACAAACCATGACATCAGATTGCAACACCCCTATAGAAAATATGAATCTAGATGAATGGGAAGCCAAAGATCATGAGCTTGATCCTTTTAAGTACATAGATGAGATAGGATTAGGAGTCTATATGATTCGTGAACCTGATTTTGATATGCCTAATATTTTCAAAGAGGAGGAACAATCTACAGAAATAGAAGATAAGCTTTGGAAGCTTTACATCAATAGTTCGAGAAGCAGTATAAGTGCTGGAGGTGGAGCTATGTTGATTTCACTAGAGGGAAATAAGTATTTTTTAGCTTTCAGATTTTCTTTTAGCTGTTCAAACAATATAGTTGAATACGAAGCGTTAGTGCATGGCCTAGAATGGGCTCAAAAGAGAGGTACCAAATGCTTACAATTTTATGGTGATTTAGAGCTAATATTAAATCAGGTCAGAAATATAAATGCTACAAAAAATGAATTGCTTAAGAAATATAAGCATCGTGTATGGGATTTAATGGAAAATTTTGATGCTTTTAATATTGTTTTAGTTCCTAGAAATGAAATTAAGCATGTAGAAAGGCTCGCTGCCATAGGGGCTCAGTTTGATATTCCAAATGAAATTCACAAAGTAGAGGCATGTCAATATGTAAAAATAGTGGTCAGACCTTCCGTGCCTGAAAATAATGCGAGTTGGCAAGTTTTTGACAATGATGAGAAAATTGTAATTTTTTTAATTGTTGAAGTTGAGTTTGCAGATGGAAACTGACAAAAGTGGCAGCAGTAGTATGACAACCGAATTGTGTAGTTGAAGACAAACAAGTTGCCAAAAGGTTTGGTGACCTTGGAATCTGTGTTCAATTCAGATGACCAAGTACGGAAAGACAAGTGCAGCCTGATTGTCAAAGAAGAACACTATGAGGCCATTGAAATCTTCAAAGGCAAGCTACTCAAGTTGGGAAAGGTATGTAATAAAGAGGAACAACAAGCATTTATTCTGTTATGTCAGAAATTTAGTGATGTTTTTGCTTGGGAGTAGAAGGATTTGAAAGGTTTTGATCCAAAACTAGCCCAACATACTATCGAATTAGAACTCGATGCAAAACCAATAAGGTAGAAACAAAGACCTCTCAATCCCAAATTAGAACACCTTATGAAGGTTGAGTTGAATAAGTTAGTCAAGAGTGGTATTATCTTTCCTATCAAGCATACTTCTTGGGTGTCAAACTTAGTTCTAGTTAGGAAGAAAAGTGGGGAAATTAGATTGTGTCAATTTTTGAGATTTAAATAAAGCGTCGTTGAAAGACCACTACCCACTCCCTTCCATGGAGAAAATTCTGCAGGTAGTTTCTAGTTCTGATAGATTTTATTTGCTAGATAATTACTCAGGTTACAACCAAATTTTGGTAAAACAAGAGGATCAGTTCAAGACAAAATTCACAAATAAGTGGGGCATGATGGCTTACAAAAAGATGCCTTTTGGCTTATCTAATGTCGGAGAAACTTTTCAACAAGTGATGGACATGGCCTTTCATGGCCTTATGAACAAGTTCATTCTGCTATATTTAGATGACATTACTATTTTTTCCAAAAATGCTAACAAACATCTTGATCATTTAGAGCATATTTTTCAGAGATGTAGAGAGTTCAGAGTGTCTCTCAACCCGAAGAAGTGTATATTTTTTGTACACGAAGGTAAACTCCTTAGACACGTTGTTTCAAAGCAAGGTATTTCTATAGATTCTGAAAGATTCTCTACAATTCTTGAATTACCATTGCCAACTCACAAGAAAGGCTTGAAAAGCTTTCTTGGAAGAATAAATTTTGTGAGAAGGTTCATACCAAATATTGAAGCCTTGCTGCAACCTCTCACTTCTATGCTTAGAAAGAATATGTCTTTTAGCTGGACCAAGGAGGGTAAGAGAAGTTTTGAGTAGATTAAAGAGGCCCTTGCAGCTGCCCCTACCCTCATTAATCCAAAGTATGACAGATATTTCATTCTTTATGCATTTGGAGGAGTTGATACTAATTTTTCCATGCTTTGCCAACAAAACAATGAAGGTTTGGAGCAACCTGTAGCATTTTTTAGCTAGGTATTACATGATTATGAGGTGAAGTACTCTTTTGTCGAGAAGCATTTTTTTGATGTTGTAAGAAGCCTAAAAAAATTTAGGCATATGCTGTCAAATAGCAAAATTCACTTATTGGTTGCTCATTTAATTGTTAAGGATTTCTTACTTAACAAAGATATTAATGATAAGTGTGTTGGTTGGATAACCAAAGTGATGGAATTTGACGTTGATATTAAGGTAACTAAGCTCGTTAGAGGCAAGGGTTTGTGTGAAAAAATTGCAAGAAATTAGGACAACAACATAGAAGAAGCTGAAAATGTCGATAGAGTGCTAAACAATGATGATGCAGTTGTTGTTCTAGTTTCTTCTACTACTTGGTTGCAGCAAATGGTGCACTATTTACAAACTGGTGAGTGCCCCGAAGGCTTAGACAAAGCAAAAAGAAGGTATTACAGATTACAAGCTATTCCTTTTTCAATTATTTATGGCATTCTTTATAAGAGAGACTTTCAAGGTGTTTTGTTAAAGTGCATTCAACCTAATCAAGTCAATAAGATTTTAGCAAAATTTAATGCTGGCCCTTCAGGAGGCCACTTTGTTGCAAGAACAACAACCCTGAAAATTATGTGGGCTAGTTATTACTGGCCAGATTCATTTAAAGATGTTATTGCTTGGGTCCAAAGATGTGAAAAATGTGCTTTATTTTCTGGAAAGCAGAGGCATGTAGCTCTACCTCTGCATCCTATTCACGTGGAACAACCCTTTGCTAAGTGGGGTTTAGACTTTATTGGACCTATCAATCTACCTTCAAGTGTGGGTCATAAGTGGATACTTACTACCACATATTATTTTACCAAATGGACCGAGGTGGTTGCTTTAAAAGAAGCAAATGAGACTTTTGTGCTTAATTTCTATCAAGACTTAGTGTCAAGATTTGGTACTCCAGATTCAATAATCTTTGACAATAGTTTGGCTTTTATCAATTTAAGGATTTATTATTGGTCAATCAGGAATAACATTTATTTGAACACGTCTTCTAATTATTATCCGCAAGGAAATGGTCAAGAGGAATCTACAAATAACAATATGATTTGGATAATCAAGAAGACATATGAGGACAATCAAAGGACATGGCATGAAAATTTGAGGTTAGCTCTTTGGGCTGACAGGGTGACTCCTAAAAGGGCCACTAGTTGTTCTCCTTATGTACTTATGGAAAAGAAGCTAAGTTAACTGTTTCTATTGAATTGAAAACTTTAAGTTATGCTAAAGAGCTGGAATTGCTTATTGAATAGCCTCTTGAAGTAAGATTTGCACAATTGATAGAGCTTGAGGAAACCAGAAAAGAAGCATTGAGGCAGCTTGAAATACATCAAGCTCAAATGAAGAGCTCTTTTGATAAAAGGGAAAGACTGTGAGAATTCATTATTGGTGATCTAGTCTTCAAGTGGAATGAATATAAGAGCAGATCTGGAAAACATTCCAAATTTGATGCAATTTGGGACATGCCTCTTTGGATCATGGAGTGCAAGGAACACAATGCTTTCCAACTTTCTAAGTTGACTAGAGAGGTGTTGTCTATCCCAATTAATGGGATCCACCTCAAGCATTGCCTCTAAGATAAGTTCTATCTTGTAAATAAGTAGAGTAGTTGTTGCAAATAAGTGTGTTACGCACATTACTTTTCAGTAGTTTTCTTTCCCTAAGCATTGTTGTGCATGTTCTGTTGGCCATCAGGGCATGTTAGTTTGCTTTCTACATTGTTTCGTTTTGATCTATTGTTGTTTTGAGTGTTTTTATTCAAATTTCTAAGTTTCATAATGGAGCAGATTTGACTCTACAACCAATGGAGTTTTAACAGGCAATTGATCTATGCTACACTGGCAAGCATTTAGCTGAAATTGCCAAAATGTTACTAATTTTTTGCTACAACTCAATTGGTGGAGCTGATTAAATATTGTTATATTTGAAAGTGAAAGAACAATTATTTCTATATGTGCTTAAGTGTTGTTTGCACTATATTTTTCATTCATCAAGTGAAAGTTATGCAAGTCTTTTGAGAAAACTGAGTTTTAGAAGTATTGCTCGAATATTTTACAAATCAAATGGAGTACAAAACTAAGTATACAAATGATAAAGAATTTTTTCTTTCATTTATTTCAAAAATTTATTCATATTACATGTTTTCATTTGATTGCAAGAATACAAATGATGGTACAACTTTTCATTTCAATGCATTTCTTTTAGAATGGAAATGAAGGAAGAAATTTAAAGATCCACACAAGTCGTGGTTTTAGTCGGTTCCATTCATTACAAGAAAAAAAATATACAACTGAAAGAGAGAAGCAAATAACATGGGACACATCCATCATTTCTTGAGTTGATCTTCAGTTGACACCTTGTAGCTTCCTCCGTCCTGCTTCCACTCCTGAATGTACCTACAAAAGTTTGAGAGAGGGTGTCAATTAAGAGCTCGGATATGAACTATACTACATGCCATACTAACAAAGATATATTTCAATCCTTGCAATGCATAGAATCAACTAAAGGAAAGGATAAAAACATGAACTCAAAAGGGAAACATCATCATCATATATTATCTTTTGCTAACATTGTTTGTTTCCTTGTGAAAATATAGGAAAATTCATGTAGTTGATTTTCATATGAAGACCAAGCATGTGGAGAAAAATGGGCTCCCACAAGGGTAGATCTCGGCATGATGTCCCTTTGCTATTACAAATGCGGTTGAGTGAAGGAATGCAATCGTCATGTTCATCGAAACTATTCATAAAAGAGTACAACAGAGTTTCATTCATCAAAGCCATTAAGCCGACTATTCACTCATAACCATCAAGTAATATCCTTTTATGAAAGCTACAGTGAACAGGCATACACAATGCCTCATCAAAGACACTATTTAATAAGTTTCAAATTTTCTTTTTAAAAAAGAGCAAGTGCATAAAACATTTTTTACATAATGGAGCATAAAAATTCATGAAGAGTGTCAGGTAGACGATGTTAACCCACCAAGAATAAGTAAGGACAGACAAGCATGAAGAGAGCTTCAAATTTTAAAGCATCAGGTAATCCACTGTGTTATGTCTCCAAGTGCAACTGTGGCATTAATTGGAGTGAACAGTTCAAGTAATATATCATTAATCAACATGTATTCCAAATGGATTTTGTGCATCATTGTGTCTAAAATGGAAGCAATTCAAAGTACATTGTTTAGAAGGTTGTTTTCATCATTCAAAGTATGCTTTCAAAGAGTATTTTTCATGAGGTTAAAGAAAATGGACATGAACATGTTTGATAAGAATTTGAGTATGTAAAAACATTTCTAGATTGAACAGAGCTTTTAAAACATTTAAGTGAAAGGCATAATAGACTGAGCAAGCAAACAATCTAAGGGTGCCAGTCAAAGAAGTTTATGTGTGCAAGAGGGTTTTGAAAGGAAAATATGTTCCAAATGTTGTCCTAAGATTTTGCAGTGATACAAGGGAGACAATCATTTTATAATTTTTTGAGTATTAAAGCTTTTTTTTCTGAAGTACATAAATTTTAAAAATACAGATTCTCCATGATCCACACATTTTGTAAGTTTTTGATCTTGAAAATACCAAATGTTCCTAGAAATACAATAGAGGTTTGAATAGGAATTTCAAAACATTCACTGGAGCTCGAAACATATTTAGGGTTTTTTGTTGTTTTCTCATTTGAAACAATTAATTTTCCTCTTTAAATCAAATGGAGCTGCTAGTAGTTACAAATACAGAGCAAAAATTCCTTGGCCAAGTTAGGGTTTCTTCTGTAACATCCAAGTGTGAAGTCAAATGGAAATCCAATGAACATTTATCGTGTTATAGATTCAAGCTTATAAAAGCTTCGTTTTGACAAAAACAAAAATGAAATACCATGATGGGTCAAGCTCTAGTGGGAAATAGATAGTTTTCTTTGAAAATATTGAGTACCCATGTTGGGTTTTTACATTAAGTACAAAAATAAGTGAATTGATTTCAAAATAAAGTGAACCCACATGGGATTTTATTAAAAAAATAGATTTACCATAATTTCTAGCATACCCATGATGGGTTTGATTTAAAAATGCAGATTTTTCATTTTACAGAATACCCATTTGAGATTTTTGTCTTAGAAATGCATTTTCTTCAAAATAGCAAATACCCATATGGGGTTTTGCTCCAGAAGCCCAAAATATACAATGTAATCTCTTGGGTCGAGCCCAGAAAGTTACAAAACACTCATTGTGTGCATGAGTGGCCGCAGCCAAGAGGAAGGTTTTCAGGCCTAGGTTTCATTTGAAAATAGAAAAGCTTTTTAAGGTCATTGTCTAAACCTCAAATCTAAAGAAAACAATGTAGATTATATAGAAATTATGATGAAATGCATTAGAGAGCTTTCATAATAGTGTAGCATGTGTAATGGCCATGAATTTATAAATGGAAAATGATCTTTTTGTAGAGATTTAAAGCTTCCATAAGCTTTTTTTTGAATGAGAGTCAAACCAAGAAGTAGAGCTTACCATTTGTGATAATGGAGGAGCAAATAAGGGCCACAACCAAGCACTTGCAAGAGCTTCCAAATGCAAAGTCCGAGCTCTCACAATGGCGACCAAGAGAGAACGAAAACAAAACACAAGAAAATAGAGTAAATGCATCAGAAAAATATGTATAGCCGCGACCTTATGGCCATTTTTTCCTTTCAAAACACAGTGGGAAGCCATAGTGCAGTTTAGAATCGGCTTACCCATGATTTGCAGAGGAGGAATCGACCAATTTGAGGGAAAAAAATCAAGAGTTCCAAGCATCCCCAACTTAAACCCTAAGCATGGTAGCTGCTTCGTGCAGAGTTCACTCTCAAAGTCAAAAGGTGAAATGAAATGATTTTAGGGTTTTCCTTTGTTTTTACAATGTTTCCCTAGCTCAAAATTGGGACTTATTTTATTTTGCATTAAAATATCAAACGTTCCAAGTCGAATGCATCATGCGGCCGAATTTCATATACCTAGGTCGACCATATACAAGTTCCTTTTGATATCATTTGCCTAAGTTTCAAATAGGCATTAGTAATATTCTGCAAAGTCTTAATGCCTTAGGATTACTATTTTCAATGCCTTGTATTAGTGAATAAGATCCTTCATATATATACCTTAGGCTTTAATTTTATTGGTTTTTTTAGAAAATCAATTGCAATGTAAGACAAAATATTATCATATCTTTTATGATTTTTTAAGAAAAACAATATTGTAAATGGAGAGATAAGTTATTATTTTTTACAAAAGATTTTCTAAATCTTTAATTGTAAAAATAATCAAATTATGAGAGTAGTAAATTTTCAAGTCATTCTAAAGCAAGAATAATGCGATATTTTCTAAATTGCTTTATTTCTTTGCTATTTTTTTGCAGATTTTTCATGATCTTTCCTCTTGGTCGGATTTTAGCTTCTTGTTGAAGAGATCATGTTTTTTGCTTTTAACACAAGAGAAACTCAATTTTTGGAAGCTTTTTGGTTTGACATCAGAAAAGTGATGGTTTTTCACTTTTATGCCATATTTTTGAGTAGTTTTGAAGGCTTTTTTCGAAGCTTTCTTCTTGAGCTTAGATTAGGGTTTTTGAGGTATATCTTGAGAAAAACTTAGAGTTTTCTTAGTTCAAATTCTAGTTTCTTGCTCTTACACTTTTTGAGCTTGTAAACTTCTTTGTACTCGGGTTTTGAGAGTTTTACTCCATCCAATAAAAGCAACATTCTTATCTCCAATTTTTGTCTCTATTTGCAGTTTTAGTATGATGTTCATATTGTGATTTTGTTTTACAGATATTTTTTATGTCCTAATATTGCAGATTATTGATACAAAAAGTTCATTTAATGCAAGTTACATGTTTTTAGGTTTAGACCTTCATGCAAATTAATTTTTTACTGATTTTCATGAGAGATTGAGAATTGCTATTTTTTTGAAGACTGTTTGTGGGTGAAATATCAGGTTCATTATTAAGTTGAGATTGTATTAGATAGGTTTTTATTTCAGTCAGATTCTCTATTCTTTTTCCCAAAAAGTCACTTAGAATAGGATCCATCATTTCAAGAACCAACTCACTCTAGAGATTCTCTTTTCACATAGATCACCCACATCTGAAAAGAGTTTCCATGTTTCAACAGATAGTTTTATTTTTTGCAAATCTGACCAAGGGTGCATATCTGGTTGTTAACAACTACATTTATAATCTTTGTAATCTTTGGCCGATCTCTCATGGCTTGAGCAAAGTTGATTCTAACTAAGCTATCAAAATTGATGACACATTCTTCTATGCCATAGCCAATTTTCATTAATTTGAGTAATAAAGTACATACAATTAGCACCGTTAAGTTGATAAACATTTTGATTTGTCCTTCTTCCTGCAACAACCACAGTTCTAGAGCTTTTCTTGATCTCACAACCACCATCCTGGAATACAAGATTATATCCTTTGCTACACATTTTTACTAACTTAGAAGATTATATCAAAGCCCCTTAACATAAAAAACATCATATGTATTATGCTTTCCATCAAAATTGATTGATCTTCACTTTCTCAATGGTAATAAAAAGTTTATACATGTAAGAAAGGGGCCAAATTTGTTGCAACTATGTAAAAAGGTAGTTTTAGGTTAAGGGAAGTTAGTTCCTTCAATATGATGATGTTTAAAAGAGGCAAGTAGATCTATCCATCCTCTTTAGGGTTATCCTATTTTATGTTAGAAAAACACACTTTTCTTTTTGTTGTATATCTATTGATGAGGTAAAAATAACCTCATCAATATAATGGACTAAATACTTAACCTCACATCTTTCAGCCATCCTTACCTTGCCAATTAATTGTCTTTAGGATAAGTAATTGCTTTCTTTTTGTGAATAAGCGTACAATCTTTATTTCTTGAAATTAGTTGAAATAAGCTAATTTTTGTTGATGTAATGGTTTAGTTTTTGAGAATTACACAAGTCAACTTCCACAATCAGTCACCATACCAGTCAAAGAGTTTTTAACACAGACTTCAACATCATTGAAGACAAATGAATGGGCACCAGAACTTTAGGAGTATACATGATGGACCAAGTTTTTGTAGTTTTTGTTATTTTCAATTTTAAAGACTTTATCGTAGTTTCTTTACAAGCCTTACTTCATCAATTTATACATTTCTTAGTTTAATCATTTCTATGCTTTCTAGTTTAGTTGTTATGCATTTTAGATTTATAGTTTTATGCTTTCTAGTTTAGTTATTTCAAGCTTTCTAGATAAATGATTTTCTGCTTTCTAAGTTTAGTGACCTCTTATTTTAGAGTTTTATTTTATCTATCCAACATCTAGGAAACTTGAGGGAGATAGTTAATATGTCTTCTATTGCATATAGCCTTGGAACACTACCTAGTCGATATATTAATGTATTTATCAACTAAAGTGTTAGGACCTAATGACTGCCTATCACTTTTTGGCGCTATTGTTAGGGACCTTCTTTTTCTAGTGTTAGTAGGAGATACCTTGAATACTTATTTTAGGAACAAAAATTAATCCTTTGGCTTCTTTCTTCTCCATGGTTAGGAAATGAGGCTCCCACAGAAGATTCATACCAAAAACCCCCAAATCATTGTACATGATAACACATAGTTGTAGAGGAGTGTATTCCTTTGCAAATTCTAGAACCTCACCCAACTGAGCGAATTTTTGAAGAGGACCACATTCCCTTCAACATCATAGGTGATCGTAGAAATGTTTCCAACAACAACAACCCTCCACCACCACGTGCATTCACTTATCCTATTGCTATTGATGCAAATGATGATACGACAATGAAAAATATCTCACTAGCCTTCTTGCCAACCTTTTGAGGTTTTTCTACTAAGGGCCCTGATCAATTTATATTTGAGTTTAAAGTCTTGTGTTAGATATATGACTACAAGAGTGATAACTAGAAGCTAAAGATTTTTCCCTCCACTCTAAAATACTCGGCCATACGCTGGTTTATGGGATTAGCTTCTCAGTTGATAACCTCCTAGGATAAAATGGACTATGCCTTTTCAGAGAAATACCAAAGTTAACGTAGGATCAATGATAGGAAAGAACTTCTCAAAATAAGGAAAAATGAGGATGAAAGTCTAGAGGATTACCTAGATAGGATTATCTTCTTATCTAAATGATTTGGTGGAGAAGTCATAAGTCTTGATATTTTGAAGACCCTATTCCTTAATAGTCTCAATGACGAACCTCGAAGGAGCTTGGATTTGATGGGAAAAGGAGACGTGTCCCAACTGGGGTTTGATGATATTACTAAATTGTGTCAAAATTTCTCTCGTACTCAAGGAGGTATCTGAAAGTCCACCTTCTTTAAAGGTTCCAATGAAATAGGAAAACTACATGAAGAGCTATCCAACTTCAAGATCGATATTCTTGTTCAACTAAACACCATGTTAGATGGCATATAGGCTAAAACGTGAAATCCTAAGACTTTGTCCATTTACTACCCCAAGTGTCGAAAAAAACATTTGCTAAGGGAATGCCCTTTAGAAAAAGTTGATAAAATTGATGTTTGTCAAGTTAGTTACAAGAATCGCCCCACTAATCAATGCGAGCTTCTAAATTCCATCAAGAATTTTAAGAAAAGAACACCCTCAGTTGAGGAAGAAGTCAACGTAGTAAATCAAAGAACTGGAGGGAATTTTTCCTATGGTCAGAATTCAAACCCTAACTAGAGACCTCAAACCAATTGGAATAATAATCAATGGGCAGCACCCTAGCCTTAGGCACCACCTCTAGTACCACCTAATTGGGGAACTTATCCTTGGGGACCACCTGAATGGGTGAATCAATCTTGGGGCAATCCTTAGTGGCCTAACTAGCCTCAATAGCAGTGGTACCCTTAGAATCCTATTCCTCAATGGAATCAACCTCAGCATCAATTTTATATTAATCCCAGAAGGATGCCTACTCAAAAGCAGAATATTTCACCACCTCCCTAGAATACTCAACAAAATGAACAAGTTAACCAACCACAACTTCCGACACAACCTATTCTCAATCCAAAGAACAATCACCCAAATACTCCAGTGTATTCCACCGAATAGGACAATGTCATTGGACTTAATGTGATACACTGTGGAAACTTGCAATTGAGGTCTAGAAAACCACTTTCGTAGCTAACTATTGAGGAAATTTTGGATGAACCTATTAAGAAGTTTGTTGAGACAACTACAAAAATACCCACATCCATAGAACATGCCCCAGGAGCTACTCAAAACAATCCTGAATTGCCATCTTCAACTAGAGCTTCTGACCTACCTCAAGAGGAGGGGGTTAGTCTCCAACTGATCTTTTGAAGGATTCCACTCCTAAAGAAAAAATTAAAGCACATTTTTTTAGAGCATTTGAAACCAATCACTGTGAAAGATACTCTAGAAATGGCCACATCTACTGAGACTGCATTGATACAAGAAATTAAATAGTTGCAAATTGAAGTCCCTTTGCTACAAGCGATTAAGGAGATTCCTAAGTTGAACCAGTTGATCAAATAGTTATATATCAAAACTCCAGGGAGGAAAGCAAAATGAATAAATACTATCCACATAAACGGGTATCTAGCTGACTTGTTGGTTGGAATGACCACTGCTTCGAAATATGATGATCCAGGTAGTCCACTTATAATAGTAATAGTTAATGAGGTAGCAATACCTAATACCTTGGTAGATGTTGGAGCAGCCATTAATGTTATGATTGTTGATGTAATGGAAAATTGGGACTTACTGATTTGCATCCCACAACTACAATCTTGTAGATGGAAAACCAATATATAGCTATTCCCAAGGGTTTCATTGAAAAAATTATTGTTAAGGTGGATGGATGGGAATATCTAGTAGATTTTCAAATAATTGAGTCCCTTATGCCTAAAGATAGCTATCCAATAATTCTTGGAAGACCATGGTTGGCTACTGTTGCAGCCAAAATTGACTACATAGAGGGAGGAATTACCATTTCACATGAACCTAATAGCAAACATTTATTTTTGTATCCTCCTTCCAAGCTTGTTGAACACAATAAAGTATGGGTTGATGAACCAGAAAGTCCCAATAGATAGAAAAATTTGGCTTCATTGGCCATGGTAGTCATCAAACAGCATGGTGAAGAATTAGAGGATGAATTGGAAAACCATTGGGAAATTCTTACTATGGATTCAAGTGGTAAGGAGATGATAGGCATAGAGGAGATCCTAGGATATCCAATCAACATAGAACACATAGAATTTGATAATGCCAGTTTCATGGGATTGCCTTGTCCATTGACAAACTTAGTTCCAAAAATGCATCATTTCTTTGCAAATGTTGCCAGGCTCCATAAAACCATACCTCATAGTTGTCCTCTTAACACCTTGACAAGGCCCATGTATACTGTCACTTCCAACCATCCGGGAGTTAAAACCATTATGTTGTTGCTAGGAAAAACTTTGAACATTAATAGTTGGTTGACTGAGCCAGAACAACACAAATTATTTGACACCCTAGTGAATAGATCTAAAGCTTTTGTTTGGTACTATACAGATATGAGAGGAATACACCCAAGTGTGTGTACTCATCATATCTATACTAAGGATGTTTGACCTGTTCACCAACCACAATGGAGACTCAATCTTTCCCTAAAAGATATTGTTAAAACTAAAATTGTGAAACTCCTACAAGTAGGTTTTATTTATCTGATTTCTAACAGAAAATGGGTGTCACCTTTGGTTGTGGTTCCAAAGAAAAATGGAAAGTGCAAATTGTGTGTAGAGTATAGGGAACTTAACAAAGCAACACACATAGATTATTTTCCTCTACCATTTGTAGACCAGGTGTTGGATAACTTGGTTGGGAGGAAATATTTTTCATTTTTGGATGGATTTAGTGGTTACAACTAGATATAGGTAGTAGCAGAAGACCAGGATAAGAAAATTTTTACCTACCCTTGGGGAACATTTTCATATCGGGTTCCTCCTTTTGGGCCATGTTTGCTGATTTTCTACGTTGGTAAATTAGTGTGTGGAAGTTTATATGGGTGTATTCATAGTATATCGTTCAACCTTTGATGAGGCTCTCCAAAATATAGATAAGGTGTTGAAGCGATGTGAGGATCATTGTTTGTCCCTAAGCCATGAGAAATATTTGATAATGATAGAACAAGGAATGGTGTTGGGACACCATATTTTAGCTGAAGGGATCAAGGTTGATCCTAAGAAAATTGAAGTAATACAAAAACTCGAGACCCCAAATCCCATAATGATGTTAGAAGTTTCTTAGGGCATGTTGGATACTATGGAAGATTCATAAAAAAATTCAACAAGATCGCAGCCCCTATGTTTTCCCTTCTTCAGAAGAATGTAGATTTCATTTGGACACCTGAGTGTCAGTCATCATTTGAAATCATCAAGGAGAAAATCATCTCTTCTCCTATCCTTCATAGACCTAATTGGAACCCTTCATTCCATATCTATGTTGATGCATCTAATGATGCCATTGGAGTGGTTTTAGGACAAGAAGATGGGAATGGGGGAAAATATGCCATGTATTTCATTAGCAAGAATTTGACTCCAATAGAAAGGAATTATACCATAGGGGAGAAAGAATTCTTGGTTATATTTCATGCAATTAATAAATTTTGACATTATATCGCAGGATACAAAGTCACAGTGTACACAAATCACTCATCCATCAAGTACCTTATGAATAAACCTATAGTAAATGCAAGGATAATTAGGTGGTTGCTTCTTCTTTAGGAATTTAATGTAACAATTATTGACAAACCAGGGAAGTCCAATGTAGTTGTGGATTTCTTATCCTAAATAAAAAATGATGGTGATTGTGCTCCAGTATAGGACGAGTTGCCAAATGAAAATTTGTTCACCATCTCTACTAAAACCCCTAGGTTTTCCAATATTGCAAACTACTTGGCCATTGCAGAAGTACCACCTCATTTCTCATCAAAACAAAAGAAATGCCTTATTAGAGAAAGTGCCCCTTTCAAATGGATTAATAGGATCCTATTTCGGTACAGAAATAATATGGTTCTATGACGTTGTGTTAGGATAGATGAGACCTATAGTATCCTTAGCCTATCACGATGATCCTTCTGGAGGGAACTATTCTACTAAAAGGAAAAACCACAAGATTTTGGGAGTAGGATACTACTGGCCTTCTATGCATAAGGATATCAAGAAATATGTTAGCAGATGTGATGAATGTAAAAGGGTAGGAAGACCAACTGCATCTAATGAAATGCCCCTGCACCTCAGGTAGTCCTTGAACCATTTGAAAAATGGGGATTGGACTTTATTGGCCCTATAGACCCTCCTTCACAAGGAAAAGAGTACATTTTTATTTGTACCAATTACATAGCTAAGTAGGAAGAAGTGCAAGCCCTACACGTTGCTAGGGAGTAACAAGTAGCTGATTTCCTTTACAACAAAATTTTCTTCAAATTTGGAGCCCCTAGGAAAATTGTCATAGATCAAGGCCCCCAGTTTATGTCTAAAGTTTTGTTAGCCTTTATAGATCATTTCCAAGTGAGCCACAATAAGTCCTCACCCTACCACCCTCAGGGGAACAGACAAGTCGAAGTCACTAACAAGGAATTGGAAAACATTTTAACAAAAACAATTTCATTAGGAAGGAAAGACTAGGCTCGGAAACTACCTAAAGTCGTTTGAGCTTATAACACCACTTGGAAATAAAATACT
Source organism: Sequoia sempervirens (assembly GCA_007258455.2). Lineage (NCBI taxonomy): Eukaryota > Viridiplantae > Streptophyta > Pinopsida > Cupressales > Cupressaceae > Sequoia > Sequoia sempervirens. The sequence continues at coordinate 101,397 of VDFB02130638.1, forward strand.
GGATATAGTCCATAGAAGTTATTTATTGGGAAGAAACCTCTCTTTCCCATTGAATTTGAACTTCAAACCCTTAGAACAACCATGTAGTTGGGTATAGATCTTAAACGAGCCCAAATAGAGAGAGTTTTATAGCTTAGTGAATTGGATGAACTTCATTTGGATGTCGTCCAGCAAACAAAGCTGGTACAAAAAAAATGCAAGGTCTGGCATGGTAAACATATCAAGGAGAGAGAATTGCATAATGGGGATTGGGAATTATTGTTCAATTCCAAATACAAGGATCATTGAGGAAAACTCAAAATGCATTGGCTCAAACCATATAAAATTTCTAAGGTATTTGTCAATGGTTTAGTTCAGCTAAAACCCATTGATGGTGATACCCTGTTGCGATGCTCCAGAACTTGTTGACTTAGTTGTTGCAATGCTTTGGAACTTGTTGCTACTATGCTCTTGAACTTGTACAACTGACTTGTGTCATTCCTCATTTTGATCCTACATTCTGATGCATCACTCAATGATGCTTCAGGAAGTCAAAGGCCAAAATGTCACATTCTTCTTCCTTATTTTGGTTGCATCTTCTAGTGATGCTCTAGAATTCTGATGTTCCATCTTCTAGATGCATCTTCCAGTGATGCTCTAGAATCATGTTGATTCTTCCTTCCAATGACATCTTTTGGCGATGCCCCAAAACTTGTTCAGACACTCCAAAAAAAATTGGTTGCTGCTTCGGCTACATCTTTTGATGATGCTCTAGAAATTTTTGGTTGTTGCTCTAGCTCTTTCGATGATGCTCTGGAAATTTTTGGTTGTTGCTCCGGCTACATCTTTTGACAATGCTCCAAAAAAATTTGGTTGATGCTCTGGCTACATCTTTTGATGATGCTCCAAAATCTCCAATCTTTTTGTTGAATTCTGATGACATCTCTCAACGATGCTCTAGAACTTTTCCTCCTTCCACCCTAACTACATTTTTTCCCAATGCCCTAGATTTTTGCAAACTTTTTCCTTTTTCAATATTTTTATTTTTCTTTAGTTTTGTGCATGCCCATCATTTAATTTTTCTACCATCTCAAGATCCACTCCCCAATTCTCATTTCATCATATCATATCAAATTTTTAATAATAAATGAAATTATTATGACAATTCTTTTTTCATAATAATTTTTTCCATCATTTAAACCATCTCATCCATGTCATAATTATTTTTTGCCACCCTTTCCAAATCATGTAACTATCCAATTATGTCAACAAAGGTGAGTGATGTTCGATTTGATGAAAAAACATAAGGCGCATATGGATTTCTTTACTTAAAGTTAGTAATTATTCTGAATAGAGATTAATTCATTGGCATGAGCCATTCCCTCTCTCAATTTTTAAAATTATTCCATTGCACGATTGCTATAAGTACAAAAATAGTTGCGTAATTTCCCATGAAGAATTGTCATGATTACTCAATAAGGACTCAAGTAAGGTGATCAATTCCTCTTCTATTGGTTATATCGACATTGTGTCCCTTTTCATAGACAATTCGGTTAATTGAAATAAGTTAAACATTACTAAGTTTCCATATAATTTAGCAGAGCGACAAGGGAAGGTAAAATAGGAGGAACCAAGAAAAAGTCTGAACCAACCTTAGTAGCTCAATTTTTAGCATTGAGCAATGTTGCAGGCCTATTTCAAAAATTTGGGTGGTTGGAATTTATGAAAAAAATTGAGGGATATATCAAGCAGCTGGTGAGAGAATTCACAGAGAATTTTGCAGACGGACAGATTGTGGTGCATGGTAAGCATTTCCAAGTAATTCTCAAAATTATTTCCCTTCTTTATGTTCTTGAGAATAGAGGCATTGATTTGAATGAAACTACCAATATTACCTATCAAAGAATGGTAGAATTGTTTCATAGGGAGGGGGAGCCTCAACCTATAATCACCATAAGTACTAGGGGACAAAACAAAGGTTTTCATAGAATGTCTATCTCAAAACCCTGAAGAATTGTCGTAGCCTAGATAATAAAATATTTTACCTATGAAGGACAAATAACTACGGTAGTAGGACCCCCTTTCCATCTACTAATTCATTTGTGCCATGGCATTAAGGACCCTTCTCTTAGGGTTAATTTACTAGCATTTTTGTGTCCTTCAATTACCACCATGATGGAAAAATATAAAGTTGGGACAGGGCCCCTCAAACAAAACGACCTTATATAGTTTATATGCAAGTAGCATTTTCGTAAAAAGCTAGATAAGAAGTGGTAGAAATTTCTATGAAAATTTGAAAAAGTGGAGTTTGAAAGACCACTTGAGGAGGGTGAGTCCTCTAAACAAAAAGAAAAATCTTTAGAAGAACCCTCCTCTAAGGCCTTAGGTGCTCTTGAATCCCAACAGACTTCAATGGCTCATAGCGACGATGTGTCGGAAACTTTGTTGAATGTGGTAGAAATCCCAGGACAATTAGGGGATGTGGAAATTGTGCATTCTGGAGAAGAAGAAGATCCTCCTAACAAGAGGAAGAAGTGGACTAAAGTCACTTTTCAAACAACCCCTCCTCTACAAAGAAGCAAGAGGTTGTCTGTGGAATCCAGTGAAATTGTGCCCTATGACATAGGAAGCACCTCTAGAAAGAAAAATCCTAGGACTCAAACAAGAATATTGGAAACTGAAAATCAGCTTGGTGGTGAGGAAATAAGTGAAATAGAAAAGAAAGTTGATCAATCCCCCAAGGATGAAGAGAAGACAACACCATCTCCAAAGGAGCAGGAAGAGGAAAAAGTACAGTCGCCACATTTTGTGGATATTGAAGATGAACCTGTGGGGAGATTCTCCCCTTTTCTTGACAAAGTTGAAAGTATACCTAGTACCGAGGAAAATGTACTTCATGTTGACAATGAAATTACCAATCCATCTTTCTTTGTGGACATAGGGGATGCAAAATCTGGTCAGAAAGAGGAGGAAATAGAGAAATTGAGGGTATAAATTATTGAATTAAAATCCTAGTTATAGAGGAATGAAGAACAAATCACCCAACAACAAGAAGAAATTGGAGCACATGGTGCAATTGTAAGTAAAAGGGATCAAGAAATTGCAAAATTGGCAATGCAGATGGAGAAAAAAGACAAGGTCATTGAGCAATTGTAGTACTAAATACAACAATGGAATCAACAAAGCAAGCAACATATGGTTGATCTTTTTGAGAAAGATAAGAACATCCAAGGTTTAAAAAATAATTTTATGCAAATGTTTAATGCTTTTGAAGAAGAAAGAAATAGGTAGGAAGTTGAACTTAATGCTTTTGTGAGTAGAATTATGGAGTTAGAGCAAGACTTGCAGGAAATTGACACTAAGCCAATAATGGAATTCAAGGGAACACAAACTGAACCGACTGTTTTAGAATTGTTCCAAGTACGTATCCCCCCATTATTGATGAAATGGATGGAGAGATGTTACCTCTTAAGGGATGTAGAATTTGAAAATAATAGGCTAAAAAAGGAGTTAGTACTGTTAAAAGAATCATTTCACAAAGCATATAGGGGTAAACAGGATGCTTGTGACATCAGTGAGTTATTGTTGGCTTATAGAAGACCATCTAGGTTGTATTATGTGTTCCTTAATGAAAAACTCCTAAGATGGAAGTTACTTAGAATTCTCCATAACTAGCCACATGACCCTAATGATAAAGGATTTTTTAAGATATTTGTTGAGTCCACTCCTAATCAATAGGATTTATTATGTGAATTCTTTGTCCATTATTTTCTCTTGGAAGAATATATAGATTTTTATTTTAATTTCTTTGTGGGGGAAGTTCAGTTAAGATCATTCCTATCCACAATGCATAATAAACTTCACTGACAGGATTGGTCAAGGGAGTATGCACATGCAAAGAAAACTGTTGGATTGCAAATGAGATACCCCCATAGGAAGCCTTTCTATTTTGAGGAACAATTTTTGGGTGTTCAACTTAGAGAGAATGTACAAAGCAAGTATAACAATAACCTTTAGTTGTGCTATAATCATTTTCAAGATTAAGGACCAAAGTTGATAGGGAAAGCTTGGCATGCATGTGAAGAAAGGTATACCCCTCTTCCTATGTATCTCGAGAAAAGATAGGTAAACTCACCTATTAATATTAAATGGTCCTATATAAGGGAAGTAGCCTTGATTGATATCCTTGGGAAATTAAAATTTAACTGGATTGGCATGAGGTATAGACCACCTCTACTTCTTTCACCACCCCTTGTAGTATATAGCAATACAGATCAGAGTGATGACAATTTTGAAAGATGGGTACAAAGGGTCACATTTCATCAAGGATTTCTAAAGAAAACTAGAGGAATTGCATATAGAGGCAAATGATTTGTATGATCTCAATGCTAAATATGAGGAGATGAATAAGAATTGGGGAAATGGAGGGAAGGGAGCATGTCAAAGAGGAGGAGGACCTACTTGGGCTTAGGAAGGGGAGGAAATGATGAGGTAAAAATAGTCTCATCAATATAATGGAATAAATACTTAACCTCACATCTTTCATCCATCCTTACCCTACCAATTAATTGTCTTTAGGATAAGTAATTGCTTTCTTTTTTGAATAAGTGTACAATCTTTATTTCTTGAAATTGGTTGAAATAAACTAATTTGCACTAACTTAATGGTTTAGTTTTTGAGCATTGCATGGGTCAACATCCAGAATTGGTTACCATTCCAATCAAAGAGGTTTTAAAGCAGACTTCAACACCATTGAAGACAAGTGAATGGGTGTCGGAACTTTAGGAGCATACATGATGGATCGAGTTTTTGTAGTTTCTATTATTTTCAGTTTTAAAGACTTGATGGCTCATGTCAAGCCTCTTGAATGTTTCATTTCATGGGATTTAAAGTTTGTTAGTTTTTGACAATCAGTTGAAGACTTTACCAACTAAAAAGTAGGATTTTGTTAGCTTCTCTTATATAAATATGTAATTGTTGAAAATGATAATATGCATAAGAACATTGTTATGCTATCACTATGTTTTCCAAGTTACACACTTAATATGAATAAAATGAGTTTTTCCTGACACCTTTGGAGTTACTGAGAGATGTGAATGGAGTTATTTTAAATGAAGTAATTTTGGAGTTACCAATGTACTTGATCTAAGCTAGGCATAGTAGCACCCAAGAGCTGACCACTTGAGGGGTTGTAGATTAGATGGATATGTATTCTACTTTTAACTCTACAATTTCATTTAGTAGATAATAATTGGAATTGAAGTTTAATTTCATGTGTGTAAATTCGTTAAGACTAATCTTGCAGGTTGTAGTTGAGTCTGTAGTCTTTGAATTTAATGTATGAAGTTCTGGAGCACCTTCTTTCAGTTGTTTTAGATTATTAGATCATTTTTTGTTAGTTGTTTAGATTGTTATCTTTTGTTAGATTGATGTTTCCTAATTTTTGTACAAGATTTACTTCTTTAGCATTTTATACATTTCTTAGTTTAATCATTTCCATGCTTCCTAGTTTAGTTATTTCAAGCTTTCTAGATAAATGATTTTTTCTTTCTAATTTTAGTGACCTCTTATTTTAGAGTTTTATTTTAGTTATCCAACATCTAGGAAACCCAAGGGAGATAGTTAATATGTCTTCTATTGCATATAGCCTTCGAACACTACCCGGTCGATATATTAATGTATATATCAACTAAAGTGTTAGGACCTAAAGATAGTCTATCATACATACATGCATACATACATACATACATACATACATACATATATATATATATATATGTTGTTCTTTGTGTGTTTGCCTCATTCATTTTTGTTTCCCCTTTTTCTTCTACCTAGAGATTATGGTTTCTCACAGTGCTCAAAGAGGGATGATGGTGCTTGAAGGAGGCACCCATCCCCAAGTAGAGCCGTTGTTAGGACTTTGATATATTATCTTAAAATATTCCATGTTTTCTTGTGTGCCTTTGTTTGCTTCAAATTTTTCCTAAGAAATTTTTATTTTTTTATGCACCCTTGGTTTCTTTTTGACCTTCAAGCCCTAATCAAGATTTGGAACCTTAAGGTTCCAAGTTATTTCTTCTTCCTAACTTAAATTTTCCCTTTCCTTGAATTTCCTTTTGTATTAGTTTCCTATCAATCCCTATGCCTCAACAAGAACTTGGAACTTTCTTTTGTTGTTTCGCGTTCCCTCCTTGCTCTCGACCTTTGATGTTTAAGAGAAATTCAAACTTGGTTTTGGATTTGGAACTTGGTTCCAAGTTCTCTTTCTTCCCACCTCCCATTCCCCACCTTTCTTCTAAGTCCATATTCCTTATTCCTTCCTAATCCTTGACACCTTCTCTCTTGCAATTCCTTAGTTCTAGGTTCCCTTGGAGCTTGAATCTTGAATTTGATGTAAAAAATGACTAAGGAAAAGTAAAAATGGAAAATATTCTAAGTGATAATTTTCTAGGTAGTCTCAAAACTTTTCTAACTTCCCAAACTTTCCATGATTCCTAACATGTGTTTAGTTCCCAACATGGTTTTTGAAATGTTTCCAAAGGCTAACAAGCTTGAGTGATTCTTTTTGGTGTGAATATGGTATTTTACCTAACTAGTTCACCTAGTAGGTCACATTCACATGTTAAGTTTACTTAGGTTCTAGGAATCTTTCTAGAAGTCTTATTTTTTAATGATATCTTATCTTATCTTATCCCATTAACTTATTGTGTCCTAGGTCATTTAATATTTGTTGTGTTGGTTTTTTCATTGCATAGGATTAAGACACTTGTCACAATATTGTTTTGTCCTATCTCTTACCTTGTTTATAAAAGCAAGGCATCATATGTATGTTTTAATCAATTCATATCGTATAATCCATGTAATTGTATTAGGGTTTAATCAAATACATTGTGACTGTTAGTTCCCCAAATCTACACCCAGTTTGCTAAGCTCTTAATGAACTTAGTAGATTTGGACTAACATGGGTCTTCTTTCAGGTTGTGGGTAACCTGTTTGAAAGCAGACCTTCAGATTATGGGTCGGCTTCCCCATTTGATGTCACCTAAATTTAAAAATTCTAAGATAAGGGTAAGAGTTTGCATAAAATAAACCTAATGCTGGAAAGGAAATAAGGTGATACACCAAAAAAATATAGACCTGTTAATAGCTTTACACATTCAAATTAATATCTCAAAGCTAACTCACACAACTCCTTATCCAATGCAATTTACATCAATAATTTATAAAGAGGTCTATAACAGTGTTTTCAAAAGGAAAAAAATAGATTTCACAGTCAATAACACCACTAAACAACATAGTTTATAACCTATAAACATACATTTTATGTCAAATGGATGCATGAAACATGGGAAAAGTTTGTAAGGAAAATGAATTTTCTCAAAACATATTGATCAACCATTAATGACACACCACAAGACATGAAGAGAAAAGGTAAAAAAAATGCTCCAATCTATTAATTCAAAGTGCTTACTATATAGTAGGTATGTCTGAGTTACAATACAGCTCCATGAAAAACAACTCCAAGAAAGCAAGCTATCCTTCTACTGGAAAAGAAAGAACTCCCCCAAAAGATCAAAATCAACATACTTAAGCCAAAACCATCAAAAACTCTCACATCAATGTTTCTAGAAGATTTTGATCAGATAAAACAAAAAAGACCCAAAAATAACCTTCTAGAACTCTCTAAAATTCCTTCCACATAAAAGAAAAGTAGGCCAAGTCAACAATCACCCAAAAAAATGTGACAAAAAATGCCTCCAACTGGCCTCCCCTTCACCAAAATTAGTCCAAATAGTATCTCACACTTCCTACACTTCTGCAAGTCATCATTGGTCCTATTACAAAATTTGACCACATTCCCCATCATGCAATAAGTGTGTTTTTGAAAACACATGGCCTTTTAATTCATTAAAGATAGTAATTTTGTTAAGTGTTTCATAAAACATCACTTAACAAATCACTTTACAATTAATCCCAAATCAAAGGGCACCACCATTAAAATGCATTACATTTGTATTTGCAACAACTAAAAGTGATTTTCAAATCACTTACATGATATTTCAGAGGTTGAAAACCAATGCAAACATATAATGATATGGCTAAAAGCTTATAAAAGTCCCTAAGGCACTAACCACCAACTCACCATATTTTGCATTGTACCCACACATGTCATATACATTGTTTTGCAAAGGAATTATAGCACCTAGCCAATATGGCCAACCTCCAAGTCTCTTGGAAAGCATATTCCAAGTTGCATTGCATTGGGAAAATATAAGGCATCACACAAGGGTCACATGGAAAACACATTGTATTGCACACCTCATTGTTGTATGTTTGAAAAATAACTAGCAATGAATAAAAATAAAGGGAAAACCCCTAAGGCATAAAATGCCTAAGTGATAGCATGTAATATAACATGAAGGCTTGGCAAGGTTTTCAAAAAAGACAAGAAAGTTTCTAAGGCATAGAATGCCTAAGGGAGAATATAGGTTTCAGCCCCCACATATTTCACATGTGTTTGATTTTTTGGACTCAGAGACCATGGCTTGTAGCATTTTGATGGACCTTTTTCTAACCATATTGTTCCATTCATCCTCTTGTTTTTTGTTTCTGTTGCAAATAGCCACCAATGAGAAGTTAATGAAGTTTTTTGAATGACCAAAATCTAGCAAATTGTAGAGATTGTGTGAGCAAAGCTTTGGGTAAGTTCAATCGACCACTCCATTGTCATTTTTGTTCAGTAGATTGCCATCCGATCTCTTCATTTCTCTTAATCAACAAATGCTCATTTTTCTTTTCATTGCACTTGTTAAAAACGACACCTCCTTGCATAGTTTACATTGATTTCTTGAAGGAAAAGACTCGTTGGCCACGGCCATAAATAGAAAAAAATATGTTTATGCTCATTTCTCTCCTAACCCTCATGCAATATTTTGTTTTCCTCCTTGTATTTCACAAATATTGACAAATATTGATAACCCAGATGGGTTTCTGGAATATAGGAAAATAAAGAACCAAATGTGGCTCGGCCTCCATTATACAAACTAGGTCTTCTTACATTCATGGTTTTCTGCTTTATTTCTGCATTTGAGAAACACCCCTGCTTGGGTTTCTTATAGCATGTATATTTGTGAATCTGCAACTGTTTGTATAGAACCCAAGTGGGTTTCTTGACTTTCATGAAAAGCTCAAATTTCTTTGATAGAAATGCAAATGGCCATGCAAATTTACTCCATTTTTCTATTTTATTATGCAATGTTGCTTCATTTTTTGAAACCCCAGGTGAGTTTTTTTATTGTGAAGAATCTCCTGCATTTGACACTTCCTTTTTTAGAGTATCATATTATTTCCTTTATTGATGATACATCCTCATGTTATTGGCTTGTGATAGTGAATGCTTATGAAGCATCTTTCTTGAACCTTGTTGCTTTGATAGATTTGAGGTTGTCACTCATGCCTGATAAATAAATTATGCCTTTGTATTTACTGCTCATGCATCATCTAATCATGTACGATGCATCACCCTTTGAATCATTACCCTTTTTTCTCATGATACAAAGCTTGCCATTGAAATCCTAGTACGGTGATAAATAATAGTGCAACATGTGACTTGTATAACCCTGTCATTCAATCATTCAAAACTAGCCTTTTGTTATCATCATACTATTTTGCATGCTTTCCATAGATTTTCATGACCTTTTTAATGACCTTCAACTCCAATCATCTTATTTTCTTTCAATGACAAGAATTTAGTAAGACTTGTACCCCCTTACAGAATCACTGATTTCGATACTTTAAACCATCTTTTGGTCTCCAACACTCCATAGCACTAGTCTCTAAGAAGTCTAGTTGCCTTCAATACAAATTCACTTCCCTTTTAGGATCCCTTCATAGTCTCCATATGATGACTTTCCATTTTCATCCCAAAGTTGTCTCTTACCTGTAGACCCATCTTCATCCATGGCCATGCCATTCTTTGCACTCTTCAAGAGCAAGGCAGAGAAACCATGTACAAGGGCAGCAGCCCAAATACTTTCTTTCACTGTTACCTCATTGTACCCTTAAATTCTGAGAAACCTCTCATAGTTTATCATAGTCATACAATAAAGATGGTTAGCAGTTGGAGAGTTGTATCATCATGGTAGGGTCTTACTTCTCCATCTCTAAACACTCCTTTGATTTAAAACATGTTTCCTTTGATTGCTTTCCAAGGGAAAGTATCATCTCCTCATTTGATTGAGAAGCAAAAGAAGTCCCAAGTACATTTCACTTTTCTCAACTATGCTCCTTTCCCTTGTTTTAGCTTTCAGATCACAATCTGAATGACTACTGGGTATAGTTTCATTTCTTCATTTATCACATATTTCCTCTTACTACTTTTCATTAGAATGCTTCTTTTCCTTTCATTTTTTCATATTATTCATCATAGCAACTTAGTCCATGTTTCTTGATTACATGCTTTAACATTGTTTCCCCTTCATGAATTGCCAATTGGTTGACAATGAATATAACTAATTCAAAGCTTGGTGACCTAATTAAGATGAATACTTATAAAAACCTCTAGATTGATACTCCTATCTGGACAAATGATCTTGTGGCCCTGCATTGAGATCTGATGGAGACAAAAGAAAAATTGGGAATGACCAGATTAGATGAGCCATGGCTTCGTCCATAGCTTTCTTCTTATTTGAATTCCTTGTGTCAGAAGCAATGATGATTGGCAATACCATTTCAGACTCACTTGCATCACTGTGTTTTTTCCTTTTCATGCATGCACTGTCAAAGGATGTTCATGGATCACTATTTGTTCCATTTTATGGACCTCTACCTCTGCTTATTATTGTACCTTAATGTTCATGCTCCTCATGCATACCCTCATAGTTGTTGTTCATATACACTTGTACTATGGCCTTGGATCAACCATTACTCTTTCTTATGTTATGTGTGATAAATAGACATAGTCTCCTCATTCTAACTTTATTGGGCAGCCACTTGTCACATATGTGGGTGACTGCCCCATAGGGTTATGGTGAGAGGGGCTTGACAACAACTTGAAATGATTCCTTATTGTTTAGAAGATGTATAATTGAACTTGATGCATCTATGATTGGACTTGATGCATCTCCAAAATCACTTCTTTTTATAAAATGGATCAAGGGTTCACTTAAGAAGATTGAAAGACATATCCAGCAAAGTGTGTTGCATTTTTTGAATCTGATAATGAAATTTGATCAACTGGTGTGATTACATATTGATTTAATGAATTGATAATAGATAAATCTTTGATCAAGTTGCTCAATCTCCTTTTCTTTCAAAGCATGTTGAGCTCTACCCCTGTGAGAGCCACATTTACCCCACATGTTGTATTTGATCTGAATCAAATCAATAACTAGACTTGTCCTAAATCTACACATGAAGCAAATAGTTAGAAAATAAATGCATATGTTGGATGTGTTTGATGAATTCATTGTTTTTTGAGACATCCAAGGTTTGCATGCTTGTTTAATGCACTTATGGATCAGTTCATACATGCATAGGTAGTTGTGTATGTAAGGATTGAATCTTTCATTGCTTAGAGCTTCACTCTAATATCATTGTTTTTTAGATGCAAGGGCTAGGAGCACTATGGAGCTTGGGAGGACACAAGCAGCTCAGGGTAGAAGAAAAGAGCAGTTGGGCAACCTACAACCAGTCATTCTCAGGAAATGATTGGTTCCATTCTTATATGCACATTTTTCTTTCTTCTATTTATTCATGTATGGATTGCTTCATATGTTCATTGAATAAGAGAGTTAGTCCCTTGGATTCTAAGGGACATGTACATTTCAAGATTATCAATAAAAGACTACATTCGTGTATTTATGATTCTCTTTCTCATTTGTTGTAATGCAACATTGAAATGAAAAAATGTAATCTGATTTATTTGACAATCACTCCTTCATGCATATTGAAACTAGCAGTGTTATGGTTTATCTTTAGATGTTTAAAAAACATGAAAAGAACAAACACTAGGTTACCTGATCTCAGCTAAAGGCTAAAAATCATGTAACAGTGACCATAATCAAGAAATGATTTTTCTCTTGCTACTCTCTTGTGGAAGGAATATTTTGGTTTTGTAGGTGATTATGGAGGCTTGAGTCCATTGGTGACTCTAACATGGTATTAGAGCTTCAAATTTGCAAGATCCTCAAATCTAGGAGATAATCAGGTATGATATTTTATGGGTACACTTTTGAGAAAAAATGACTTCACCATTGAATTTGGAAGGTCCAAAAACCCCCATTTTCATATAAAATATTTCATATTTTTGCAAAAAAAGTGGTTTTTAAATTTGTTGGTGAGTATCTTAAATTTAATAGACAAATGACCATCATGGAGGATTATGTTAAAATTGATGGTTAAATGGCTATCATATTAGCGCTTAGCCCAGTATACTAGCATTTTGTCATATGGGGTGACTACCCACCAACCCCTAAGTGGATAGTTTTTTTTCAATTACCATAACTTTTGACTCAAATATCAAATTTTGGAAAATGAGATATCATTAGAAAGATGGTTTTTAGAACTTTCTAGTGGTAAAGGATTCATTATCACATTTTACTACTAGAATATTTTATTTTTGTTTAAAGTTAGATCTTCATTTTTGGCTCTTGAGCTCATAACTTTTTGCATAAATCTTCAATTTTTATGACTCTTGCGGTATGCTAAAGTTATTGAAGAGATCTATTAATCCTTCCATGAAATATTTCTAGATTCATACTAAGGTACATTTTATTTATATTTGTCCATGTTTGCATTTTGGAGGACTACTTGAATATATTGGCACTTGAAAAAGTTTTTCTTTGATCAAATCACTTCATTTCAGTTGCTTGATATGTATTGACCTCTAATTTTATCATTTGAGCAGTGTATCATTGTAATAATCATGGGTTATGCAACTCATCCTTTTTAATAATTCCAACTAAGGATAATTATGAGTCTTGGAAAAAAGGCATCGTGACACATTGCAAGTGGCTCAATATTTTGCCTCATCTTTATGGACTCATCCTTGAGCTCGATACACAGTTGGAAAATCTTAGAGACTAAGTCTCCAACCATACTTTATACCAAGATTTGGGAGATCTATGGAGGTCCACATAATCCTCCATTCCCAAATGATCCTGTATCAAATTGTATCATTCCACTTGATGATGTTGATAATTTACCCTTTGATGATGAAACCTTAGAGGAGCTTGAATATTATGTAGAGATTAAGTTTCTTGATAATCAATAGACCTCTCATGAAAATCCTAATCCTCCTATTGAGATCACAAATCTATCTTTTGTTGCATCATCATAGTTCATAGATGCTTCTTTGAGAGCTTCCAACAATTCTTTGTAATAGGTAAATCATTGTCTTTCAGATATATATTTGTGGGATGATTACTTGATGGATATTTTAGACTTGTTTTTGGAGTCTCACATTTTATATTTGGATGAAAAATCTGAGGGGTTATCTCTCATCTTTTATTACAACCCCATCATAGTCATTCTCACATCATATTTGTCCTTATATCTTGTTCAAAATTAGTTATCACTTGATTTTGTTTTGTCACCTTCTTCTTTGATTGGGCATGTACTTGACTTAATTGTGGCATCATCCTCTACCATGGACATGGTGACATATGGGAAGCTTTAGAGACACAATATTCATACATTTTGATTCATCTTTCATCTAATTCATATTTTAAATGGGAATCATTCCTATATTTGTACTTGGTTATGTTTCTTCTAAAAGGGAGGCATGATGTTTGTAGGAATTGGTTCGTGTTTTGTCTTCAAGCATTCACCATTTTTTAGATCACATTGTTGGGGGCTACATAGTCTCTCTCTTTTCCTCACATTTGGGGGTAATTGGTTGTATACTTGTGATGAATCTCATCGTTGGGGGTCTTGAATTCTCCATCCATCACTTGTTTATGTTTGTTTCCTTTCTCTCTTTTGGGGAGGAGTTTTGTTGCATTGGGATTTCTACATTTGTTTGTTTGTGAGAAATTGCATTGTACATGGGTACCTAACATGGCCTTGTAGCCAGGACCCATCATCATGTTTTTCATAATTTGTATAGTCTACTTCTCCCTAAGGTGCACTTAAGGAGAGGTTTTTGTGTGAATATGATATTTTACCTAACTATTTCACCTAGTAGGTCCTATTCACATGTTATGTTTACTTAGCTCCTAGGAATATTTCTAGAATTCTTAGTTGTCAATGATATTTTATCTTATCTTATCTCATTTAATTATTGTGTCCTAGATCATTTAATATTTGTTATGTTATTTGTATCATTGCATAGTATTAATACATTTTTCACAATCTATCTTATCCTATCTCTCACCTTGTCTATATAAGTAAGGAATCATATGTAAATTTTAATTAATTAATATCATGTAATCCATGCAATCGTATTTAGGTTAAATCAAATCCATTGTACCTATAATCAAGCAATATTTTCTCTTGTTGCTTGGATGTGGAAGGAATCCTTTAAGTTTTGTAGGTGATCCTAGAGGTTTGATTCCATTGGTAACTCTAACAATTATTTATGGGCATAAAACCTCCAATGTAGGGGAATCATTAAATATTCTAAAGGTGTTTGCACTTTAATAGGAATTGGGAACTAGGAACCTGAAACCTTCACCTAGGTTCTAAGTTCCTAGTGTTTCATCGACAAATATTGTTAGGTGGAGGTTCCACAATTTTGAGCTTGGTTTTGGAACTATGCCAAGTTTCTTGTGAGGATTTGGAGATTCAAAAAGTTAATTTTTTTCCAATAGTGCCCAAAGCATTGACACAAATGAATAAAAATATTTCAATAAGTTTCTTCAAGGTAGTGAATCTCTGATAGATTGGGACTCATTAGAGATAGATCATTAGCATTCTATTGGGAACTAAGAACCTAGAAAATTCACCATGGTTTTGATTTCTTGGTTAATCTCTAGAAAAGAGACAAATTAAATGGTTCTTGATGACATCATTCTTCCAAATTCCCAACACAACACTATTGATTAGTTTCCAATGGGTGGTGGTGCTTCGGCAAACATGAGGTTGTCAATATTCTCCCAAGAACCCAAAACCTTCACCTAGGTTGTGAATTCTTTATCTTCCTCTGTCCTAAAATAAAAATAAACATGTTGAGAAATATATATTTTAAAATGGATCCTAATAATAAAGAAATGGTTTTTCAAAGTGGGTTTGAGTGCCCAAAAAAGTGGTGTAGTTCTTCCTCATTGCTTGATGACCATTGATGTAGGGTAGCTCTCTCAGCTACTTGCACTAACTTTAGTTTCTCCCCATTACTCTTCCCAACTACCTATTATACTTCTAATAGCTATTTAATATGAGATGCTCAATTTGGGAAAGAGTTTATTTTGATCATGGATCTTTATAGATTTGTAGTGTTGTAGATTAGGTTTTCACCCTACTACTATATTTATGATAGTTTTGGTCATTTTGAGAGGGAGGTTGATCATTGAGTGTTCTCCAGCTACTAGGTTTTCAACGTGTTGCAAGGTAACTAGAAACACTAATATATTTTTTTTTGACAAGCTACATGCCTATGGAATCAAAGGAAATTGATATTCCAGGTGGTTTTGTAGAAGAATGTCTCTAGGGCATTAGGTATATATCTAGGAAAGTTTCTTAGTCATAGCTAGGGATTTTCTATTGTCACATTTGTTGACATGAATATAATATTAAGTCCAATGAATGTGACAACATTATAAAAATATTACAATCCTTGTAATTATATTTCTCAATCTATATATCAATACATGTAATTATGTTTTGGATAACTAAATCTTCTCTACTATGAATTTCATGATCTTTATTGTATGAAAATATATAGCTTCTTGTTCTTTGATTTCAACTTCTATTCTCAATGTGTTGTGACTATGTTGCCTAAGGAATAGGCACCATTTTGGAACTATGTACCAATCTCACTTCATTAAAATAAATCAAAACATAAATTAGTAGTTTAGGAATTAGAATTACCTTCCATGCATTCACCTCCTTGTAGTGTAACTAGAGATTTATCATCGAGAGAGATATAAAATTAATTTATTTAATGAGGGTTATGCTTGCACATTTTATTAGCTATATAGGATTTTTGAGATATCTAGTTGTACTTGGTTCAGTGGAAAGTTTTGAGTCCAAGTCAATAGGTTGGGTTTGGCAATCAATATTTTTGGTTTTCTATTTTGTTTGATTTCAATACCTTTTAGTGTATACCCCTAGGAACACTCTCCCAATTCTAAGCTAAGCTTGAAGTGTAGGAGATGAAACCCACTCTTTTAGAGTTGGTCTTCAATCCTCCATGGTCTATTGATGAGATGATCTCACTTGCATGATGACAACCTTGACCTTGTGAGTGATATTTTGTTCTAGGAATTGGAGCTAGGTTTTGGGGCCCAATAGGTTAAAGTCTTGCACACTCATTGAGCCATTTTGGATGCCCAAATTCTAGATCTATGTCACATTTATCTCTATGCCTTTGAGGATTCCTGGAATCCATAATTGAATGTGCAACCCTATGATAATGAGCTCAAAAAGGGTTTGCATACTTGTGCATCTATGGACTCCTCACTTAGAAAAATATACCCCTAGGTCCTATTTCTACACATTTAAAGATTATTTTGTGGCTTTCATATTGCATCAACTAGGATATAATAGGACTAGGATTCCCAATTTTTTTCCTAAATTCCTTAGGCTTGTGGACTATTAGACACATGTTGAGGGTTCACACAATTAAGGAGACTAGTTCTTGTCTAAAGGGTATATCTAGTTATTTTTATATTTGGAGCCACATAAATGAAAAAATTGTCGTATAAATTGCTAGCTAGAATTGCATATTTGGAGGCTCTATGGAAAATGAGTGGAGCCAATCATGCCCTCTTCAAGTTGCACAAAGTAAAATCATTCCCCACCCTATACTAAGATTGAAAATTTTACAATCCCACATCTTAAATAATATGAGTGGGGTATATCAATTATCAAGTGGGAATAGATTATTTTACATAAATTAAGTATAACCTTGAAGGATTCATGAATAAAATGAGAAATAGGTTGGTCTTGTTGGATATGAATTTTTTTTTGCTGAATTAGAAGATGTTATCAAGAGTTCCAAAGATGATGATGAGAAAAGGTAAAGGAAAACTAGATAGTTTAGGATTAAAAACACTATAAGGAGACTTCTTGAGGCTAACCCTTAGAACTTCAAAAGATTTATTGTTGAAATAAAATACCTTATCTATATAATGAGGGCCTTTTCATACAACTAAAGCACTTTGTGGAATTCCAACAAGTCAACCCCTTGTTTCTTCTATTTCAACCTCTAGTAGTGTAGTTGATTTAAAAATTAAAGTAGAGGACATTTAGCAAGGGTCAAATATATAAGTAACACAAGCCAAAGGAAAACTAGTTCTAGTTATGGGATCCTCTAGATTATAATAGGAGG
Organism: Sequoia sempervirens; assembly: GCA_007258455.2. Classification (NCBI taxonomy): domain Eukaryota; kingdom Viridiplantae; phylum Streptophyta; class Pinopsida; order Cupressales; family Cupressaceae; genus Sequoia; species Sequoia sempervirens. The sequence continues at coordinate 118,864 of VDFB02130638.1, forward strand.
AAAAATGACTTGAGAACCCCAATCTCCTCAATCTCCACCTAGATTTAAGAGGGGATCTGAAGAGACTAATTCCACATATGCATAAATCATTAAGGTAATTCAATCAATAGATCATTCATGGATAATTCAAGCCACTTCACCTGATATTGTAACAATTTTGAGTGAGCTAAAAGGTGAAGAGTCAATATAGGATGTCAAAGCTAAATCTTGTGATACCTTCATGATAGATGAAAATTTTGTTAGAATTAATTAGTTTAAAATTTCCATAATGATATTTAAAAAAAATTCTTAGACTAATATTCAAATTTGGGAAGACTATGCAAAGGCTCTTGGTGTTAATTTTCATACTAAAGAGGTAATTCAACACTTAAAGTAAGTATAAATCAAATCACCTTAAAAAAATCAAGGAGGTTGGTGAGAGAAAGTGGGTGCTTATTTTTCTTTTGTTGGGATATATCCTCCTTTGGTATTTGACACTATGAGGATAAATGTAGATGGTGGGAATATTATCTAGGACACTAAGAAAGTAAGTAATTTATATTTAGGCTTCAGATTTTGTCTAAAGGAGAAAACTTTTGAATTATGGAGCCTAATTGCTCTTCAACATAAAAATATATATAATTTAAGAAGATGACCAAGTTTTAATTTCAACCCTAGTAGTTAAAAGGGTGGAAAACGCCCCTACTCTAGAGGTTGAAACTTTGAGCATCCATACTACTCAATTTAGTGAGATTATGATTTTAAAAAAAACTAAAAAAGAACTATGATGTTCTTCTACAAGATTTCATTAGACTAAACCATGAGTTGAATCAAAAGAAAGAAAAAATAGAAAATTATATGCATAAAATTATAACACTAACAACAAATCCACCTCTAATAAAGGAAATGTGGGATAAGGTTGCATCAAATGATCAACATATATTGTAAGAGAAAAATGAGAACCTACAAGGTGAGATAAAGTAGTTGGTTCGTAAGGTGGGGAAGAATAATGATGATCTTTTCAAAGGAATTCTCAATAAATAATTATAAACTTGGTTAGGATGTTAGATGATTTCTAGGAATTCCATGGGAACTTAAGAAATGTTAACCAACACATGAATGAAGTTAGGTCAAATTTGATCATTATAAACATGAAATAGATTTCTATGATTGCTACCATGAATATTATCATCAAAAATACCAAATATAATCATGGAAACCCAAAGTGAATCACTACTTTGTTTGAGACAACTCACCTTTTTAATGTGGTCTCAACTTTCCTCTCCAAGTTACAAATGTTGCTAAAGAAAAAAGGAGACAAATTTGAAGGGATTCTAAATGTAGGATTTCCATATGTAATGAGCCCCAATGGTCAATTAAAGGAGAATGAAATTTGGAAAGGTGAATTTGAAAATTTGGTTCCTGTGTGGCTAAGTCTTATTGTAAAAAATGATTAAGTTGACCTTTTATTAGTTAGCTACCAAGTGGACAAGGTCATTTCCCTATAGAGTAGGATGTAAAATTTAATCAATATTGATCATGTTGTATTCCAAATATACAACCAATGCCAACAAAATCAAAACTATTTTTGAAACAATATCTCCATTAGGCAAAGAATTTGAGGATTGGATATAAAGATATGCAAAGGAATTTTAGTCAATGAGTTGTCTTGTCCTCTTAGTTTTGATTTTCTCCCATATTGTAGAGCATACCAACATGTCTATTTCAATAATGCTAGGATTTTGTAGTGATAGATGACAATGACAATCCATCTCTTATTCTATGAGTCATACCTATGAGAGAATGTGTGTGTGTGTTAAATGTGCAAAGTTATTATCAACACAAACCTTAATGAAACGATTTATATTGAAAGACTCAAAGCAAAGTAAAACTAGTCTAAGTTGCAATAAAGATAAATCTTCCAAGAACGTCTCATTGTCCTCTACTCCTAAATGATTCTTTTAAACCTTTTTGGCCCTCGGATTTCTATGTGCACAAAGGCTATTAGAATGACACTTAAGAAATGAGATTGATATTCAACATGCAAGCCAACTATATGCCTACATGAAACTATGTGCAAACAATGATGATGAATGCCATGATGGATGGAGGATGATGTTGATGATAAATGAATAAGTGGAGGTGGATGCTATGGTATTGAACTATATAATTCTATGCATAATTCTACATATGCTCAAATGCAAACTTAAAATGAAGTAATCTAAAATGCAACTATGATGCAAGATGGATGATAAAATGTAACTATGATGCAATACATTAATCTAAGATGTAAACATGATGCAAAACTTGATATAAAAACTATCTATAAGACTCCAAGAATGCTCCAAGCTCCAATGATAAACCTGCATGATAAATTTACTTGTGGAAAATAGCTCTTTCACAATCCTTTGCTAAGCTCTATGATGAAATTGATATAAAAATATTATGAAGATGGACAAAATTAACTCTCCATTGAAGAGAGTAACTTTGCATGAGTTGTGGATGCAACTTAGTGTAATAATCGTTTCTCTTACACCCAAGATCGCATTACTGCGCAAGGGGAGAGGATACTTTGGTTATTGCATAAGTTGTGGGTGCAACTTAGCTCAATAATCGTTTCTCTTACACCCAAGATCGCATTACTACGCAAGGGGAGAGGATACTTTGATTATTGCATGGGTTGTGTGTGTTCTTGTTGAAGAATAAGCCCTCTATTTATAGATTTTCAAGTTGGAAGAGAGCTCAAAATGGATCAATGTGGGATAATGATTTAGCCAATCAAATGGAGCCACTTGTCAACTTGTGAGTGGTTGAGGAGTGAGCACATTTTGGCCAATGTGCCAAGAATTTAAAATTCTGAGTGGGAGACATGTCAGAATTAAAAATTCTAAAAATGCATGAGTGGGGAATATGTCAGAATTTAAAATTTTGAGTGGGAGACATGTCAGAATTTAAAATTTTGAAAATGCATGAGTGGGGACTATGTCAGAATTTAAAATTCTGAGTGGGGGACATGTCAGAATTTAAAATTCTGAAAATGCATGAGTGGGGAATATTCTTCCAAGGTGCCATGTTGAAAGAAAATAGGGATTTAAATAAATCAATAAATTGATTTATTTGTGCAAGTGGATGGTTAGGTTAATTTAATTAGGATTAGATTAGCCTAATGATGATTAGGATGTTTTGACTTATTTGATTTAAATACTTGATTTATTTAAATCAGAAAAGGATGGAAAATGCAATTAAATGAATGTTTGATTTATTTGATTAAAAGGAACAACCTTAGGAATGAACCTAATAAGTTTAATTTATTTGATGAATGGATGAAGGTGAACTTGATTAATTAAATGAGCGGATGCATGTGAAGCTTGGTTTACTTGATGAATGCATAATGCTAATGTTGCATGTCTACAGAATGATGAGCAATTTGGCATAACGTATTCATTAATTTCACATGAGTAAACTTGTCTCATTTGAGATCATTTAAGTGAAATGTATTATAGAAATTATATTTATAGAAGCTTTGTATATTATATTATTCATTTAACTTCCTTTTACAATTGAATTCATTTGGTGTTTGTAATATTTATGGAACAAGGAGTTCTACAATGAATTTTGAGCTTTAATTTTTAAAATTTTATTTATCCATGCTATTTTTTGGCTCTACTTTCTCTTCTAATTGTACAAGCACTTCAAGTTGGTTCTACAATCTTCAACTCATCTCTCAGAATCAGTATCCATAGTGCCATAGATTCCATTTCTCTTATGCATGTCCCTACAGAGGCCATTTCACAACATGCAATTAGAAAGAGGTCATTTCTCTTATGCATGTCCCTACAAAAGAAACGAATGAGGCTCTTTCTAGTGATGTGTTGCCTTTTTGGATCTCTTATGTTTGATGTGTGTGTTAGGAAAGGGATGTACTTGCACAAGAAAATAATTTGTATTTTTGGTGCATCTTTAGGACATGTGTTTAGCCACATTAAATATTTATTTGAATTCATTCATAAATTTGTATATAATAATGGCTAGATATTTTATATGTGGGTTAAATATTGTAAAACTATTTAATATTGAAAAAATTTAGTACCAAAAATTAAATGTTGGGATCAATGGTTTTGTGTACTCATGACTTTGAGATACATGGTTTTTCCAATACAACAAGTTTTATTTGTGTGAACTTGATTATATAAAATAAGGCACATGTTTAGTGGTTGAGGTTGGCTAGTTGGTTGGTTTTTCTTAGTTATCATTTGTATTGAACTCTTTTGTAGAGTGCATATGTGAAGCATGGCATGGGATGTGTGGTTTCATGGTTACCCATTATTCTTGGATACGTGGAGAATGTATTGGAGGATGTTTATATTTTAGAAGTATTCTTGGAGACTCTATAATTTTAATATAATGTTTCATTTTTGAATAATATATTGAGTTTTGAGGCTTTTGGAGGCTAGGAAAACTTAGTACCAAAAAGTAAATATTGGGGTCAATGGTTTTATACACTCGTGGTTTTGAGGAACATGGTTTTCCTTTACCACTTGGTTGTAATGTATGAGCTTGAATCTATAAAATCATGGCCATGTTTAGTGATTGAGGTTGGTTTGTTGAGTGAGTTATCATTTACATTAAACTTTCTTGTTGAGTGCATATGTGAAGCATGTCATGGGATGTGTGGTTGCATGGTTGCCCATAATTATTGGACTCGTGGATGATGCATTAGAGGAGCTTTATGTTTTGGAAGTATCATAGAGAATCTATAAGTGTAGCATTATATTTTATTGTTGAATGATACATTGAGTGGATTCTTTTTGAGGTTGGGTTTTTTCTCTTAAGTTTTTTCCCAAGGTATATCTTGTGTTATTTTATATTGTCTTTGGTCTTTGCATTATGGTTATTTTGTAACCTTGTATGCATTCTTTTCTCATTGGGTTATGTAGGAAATGGTTTGATCAATTTGTAATTTTATAAAAAGTGGTATCAAAGAAATGGTTTTGGTTGAGGGAGGTGAGAGACCCCTATTTTTTAAACCTTGTTTGATTTGATATATTTCAAATTTGAAGCTATGACAATATTGGAGATATTTTAAGAATTTCAAGGTATGAGATATGTTGTGCGGTTTGTGAGAGTTATTTTGGATTTGATATTTGTAGGTTTATGGTTTTTTTTATAGATATGGGGTTTGGAAAATATTTGATAAAAAGAGATAATTTTGGGTGTTCACCATGAGGGTTTTTTTGGGGGAAGTTTTGACCCTTGGGATAAAACAAAGCTCATTATTAGATCCAAGAGGCCTGATAGATGATGATCGACATAAAATTTGACCTATTTTGGCCACCAAGGCTTGAAGGTGAAAATAATATCCCCCAATTGTTTGTTTGTATAGTGGTCTGGCCATCTTAAGAAAAAAACATTTAAAAAATTAAATAAAATTCATTAGAACTTGTAAAAAATATTTGGGTTGGGGGTCCATAGACCCCCATACCACATGGAAACCAAAATATATCCACCAACATCTAGAATTGATATAGGGATACTAGCCCCTACCAAACCACTGTCCTTATTCAAGTAGGGCCAGTACCTGACCTCACAAGCAAAAAAATCAAAAATTAAATATTTAACCTAAATTTACAAGCATGTTAGCTCTGCACCCAAGAAATTTAAAAAATTAAAATGGATTTAAACCCTATGTCAAACCCACCACCCAAACCTAGCTAACACACTTGTGTTACTAACACCATCCACGAGCCACCCAAAAAACACAATAGCTCAACTTTGAGGCATCATAGATCATTTTGTAATGTCATTACTTTCACATATGGTCTCGTATTTTAGACTTCTTATAGTTGTCATAAATATATCTTTGAGTAATATATAGTGTTAAAGGTTTGGTTATCATATTTTATTGATTGTGTCAAATTTAGTGCCTAAAGTTGTCATTGCTCTAGAATAGTGAGCAATTCATATCTTTTACATACAAAATTAGATTTTTTATTTTGAATTAGTGATGGAGAACATTTATAGTGTACTAATATATAGTGGATTGTTTGGTTTTTCACTAGGATTAGGAAAGAAAGGATTGTACTTCTTTGAGCACTTATAGGAGCTTGAGATTTGAGTTGTGATTGTAAGAGAATCTAGATGAATTTGTGGGTGAAAGATTGTGAAAGTGCATGTTTTTATGAGACCAATATGATGGTATTATTGTCTATCAAATTTGGTGCTTCTTGATATAGGCTTATAGGTATTTTCAAAGTTTGGACTTTGATGGAGACAACTACATAGGTTGTCTTTTAGTTTGAGGACATGGTCGATACATGTGTGAGACTTTTTGGTGTCTCAGTTTAGTGAGAGTTGAGCATAGGTATAGAGATGGTTATGATTACAGTGTCATGGATAGTCATGTATGATTGAGAATTGGAACAACATGATCATGTATATAATTGATAGGTTGTGATATTTATTGATTCATGATTATAGGTGGTGGTGTGGTTTAGTTTTAGCAGGTTGTTCTTATATCCTAGATTCTTTTTTGGTTCCTTGACTACAATTACTCAAATGTGGATTTGTTTGGAAAATTAGATCTATAGGCGATTTGATGTTTGAGTCTAGAGATCAACATGTTATCTTCTTTGTTATCTCAGTTTGAAGGGTGCATTGGTTTGGGATCTTTGAGTCATAAATTTTTGGGGGTTGGACATCCATTGATTACAATGGGATGACTCAAATTTGGACTATCTATATCCTTATCTCTTTTTAGTGTTGATCTATATTCAATTAATTGGCCTTGTATGTGGTCATTTGTGTATTGGTATGTTGTATATGGATGAGAGGATGGATTATTAGAGTGCTTGGATAGTCAATTATTGGAACTAGTAGCATGTTATCTATCACCATGATATGGATAAATTGGTTATGCAATTCAGTGGGACCTTTTGAAAGTGATGTTTTGGTGGTGGTTTATCTTCTTGGATTGGAGATTTTGGTTATACTTTATTTTATAGATTTTTGGTATTACAATTGTGTGTGTGTGGAAAAAGGCTGATATTCTTGTAGGAGGTAGGTATCTTCATATGATTGGATATTTTGACATCTTGGTTAGTCGTGGAGGAATCTTGGATTCTTTCATAAGGTATCAGTTTAAGACATTCAATTTTGATAAGTAATCCTTGGTTGAGAGGATGATTTGGTGTTGTTCCATAGTTGACTCTCATTTATACATTAGAGTGTTAGGATGATATAGGTGCTCTTGGGAGTAAGATATGTTCATTGGAGCATATGGTATCCTAGGAGGAGATGTTAGTCATGATGTCATGGTGGGTTCTTGATTTTATGGTTAGAGATTTGATGATAACAATCATCAAATAATAATCAAGTCTACTTTCAAGTTTCAATAGCAATTTTATGTAATGGAGAGAAGCGGGAGAAAGGGTTCAGGCAAGAAGGAGATCGGGGCTGTAGTTTTGAACTCCTCTAATCAGAGTGATGGAGATGGAAACGACTCTTATGTGAATGTCACTGCGTGGGATGTTCATCTAGCTTTAGAGGTGGAGGTTTTTCTCTCCAAGTGTCTGTTAGTGCTTCCCATTGTGCATTTTTCTGCCCTTCTAGAGGCAGTTCCTAATGGATCTTGGGAGGCTTCTTTGCTCTTGGGGTGTTTGTTTTTCTTTTTTGATGATGGGATGTTCATCTAGCTTTGAAGGTGGAGGTTCTACTCTCCAAGTGTCTATTGGTGCTTCCCATTGCGCATTTTTCTTCCCTTCTGGAGGCAATTCCTGATGGGTCTTGGGAAGCTTCTTTGCTATTGGGGTGTTTGTTCTTCTTTTTTGATGATGTGTTGTTGGCTTCAAGCTAGGGGAATGGAATCTTCTTTCCCTTGTTCGGGCTGTTGGAGGGAAATGCTTTGCTAGATGTGCTCTTTGCCTAGTGGCTGGCTCATGCCTCCTTTTGGTTGTGGGTTTCCTTCAACGGGTCTTGGTGCCCCTTTCCTTCTTTGGTGTTCTTTTGTGATGCTCTTTCTCTTGAGGGAAGATTTTTGCGGTTTTTTGTTGTGGTGTCCCCCTCTATTGGGACTAGTTTTTTTTCTTTGTCGGCTTCTTGGTTAGGATGGGCTTGCTCTTGCTTGCTCTATTCTTGAGGCTATTTCTCTGGGTTTTTTCTTAGTGGTGGGGTTTGGTTTTCTATGGCTGCAATCTTGTTACTTCTTTTTTTCTCTCTTGTGCCTTCTTGGTCTCTTTTGAAGGATTCTTCTGGTGGGTTTGGCTAATGGTGTGGTCTAGGTTTTGCTCCTTGTTGTCATGGCTCTTCAGGTTTGTGGCTTTGACCCCCCTTTTCTCTTTGAATATTTTTTGGTTATGGGGGGTAAATATGTTTTACTGGCTGCGGATGCCAATGTTTCTCCTTGGGGTGGAGTGCACCCTGGTTTTGAAGGCTCCGAAGTGTGGGCTCCTTTTACGGGGGGTTGTTTTTCTCTCTTTTTTTGTTCTCGTGTCTTCATCTCTTACGATGCCTAAGGTTGTCGTGAGTGTTGGGGCTAGTGGAGTGATTTCTTTTGGCTGGATTCTTCAATTGGCTTCTCTAGAGGTGAAGTTTCCTCTTGATGAGGTAGAGCTCGCTACTATTGAGGTGAAGTTGTATATTGCAAGTTCAGTGGAAAGCCCTCCTTGCTTGTTCCTGTTGAGGTGGAACTAGCTCCTTTTGAGGTGGAGTTGGCATGAGCTAGAGTTGGGTTGCTTTGGTGGTTCAAGCTCTCATGTATTCCTTTCCTATAGAGGGGGACCCTATCCTATGGAGGTGGATGGTGGGGTGTTCTTTTAGTTTGGATGGAGCTACAAGAGTGTTGATGCTTATTAGCCAGCTGTGTTTTTGGGTTTGAGGTCCTTGAAAAAACTTGATGGTGGCTCTCTTTTGGGTTCAAGGTCCCAGAAAAACCTGGTTGAGGGTTTAAGGTCCCTTCAAAACCTTTGGGTTTAAGGTCCCAACTAAAACTTGTTTGTATTTGTTTAAGGGTGTTTAGCACCGGCTTTTCCTTTGTGCAGCTTGTATATCTTGTTGTATTCTTTGTGTTGTTGTTGTTAGGCTACTGATGGTATATGTTTTGTCTTTGATGCGGCATTATTTTCCTTGAGGGTTGCAGATCCCTTCAAAATTGTTATGTAATGGGTTTTGGGTCCCATCAAAACCTATTTTTCCTCATCAAATAAGATTTATTTTTATTTATCTTATTAAGTGCATTGGTCATGTGCTTAGGAGCTTTATTAGAATGTGACATTGCATTTTGAGATTAAAATGGATCTACTGGTTCAAGGTGCTCATGGATACTTGGAGACTTGGGTGAGGCTAAAGCCCTCTTGAGTTTAGAGACATTTGTTGAGACAATTACTCTTTGATAAGGTTTTAGCAAGAAGTCCAATGAGCCTTCACTTGGATATGAACATGAGTTCATGATATAACTATAGAGGAGATTTTTCTTAGAGATATTTAATGTAACAGTGTATTCTAGAGGAGTAATCTCATTCCCTACTCTTGGTCTACCCAATGGGTAATCATTTGATGGGTATTTCCCATCTTATTTTTAGGAGTGTTATGTTTAATGATGTTTTCTTCTCATGGATATAGATCTTGAACTATTCATGTTAGTTCTAGAGGTTTCATTTGAGGGATATTTGGCATTTTTATCTCCTTATGCATTTGAGTTTGATTTATTATATCATTTATGGGAGAATTTGAGGAGATGTTATTGGACCAATTTCCTAGTTTTAGGAATGGATTTAAGTTTGATCTTCCTTGGTTTACAAGGATTACATCCATGTTGGCTATATGAGATACATATATTTGTTTTATTGAATGGTTGGGTGTAGTTAAGTATTTCAGTTGGGGTTGTGAAGGAGATCTAACTTGACATAGCTTAACGATTTGAGGTGTTGGTAGAAGGACATGTTATGTGATATGATTTAAATATTTTTCTCTTTTTTTCTATGGTTGCTTATTGGAGGTTCATTTTTACATGGTTTAGTGTGGTGGACTTGGGAGAGCTATGGTGACTTGTTATGAGAGAGTATGAAATGGTTTTGTGTTGCATGTGTGGATCATTATGATTGTTCTTTGTTACTATATTGTTTGATTATGAGCCACACCTTGGTATGAGTGTTGATTAGTAGACTTGGTATACCTTGATATATTTACAGATTTGGCATTACCCATGCCGTGGGAATTCTTGGATGTGTATGTTCTTCATTGACAAGTTTTACATAAAGAGCTTGTGATTGTAGTTTATGGGTTGGATACGTTATTGGCATGGGTTTTACTAATGGCTTTGGATGCCTTTTCAAGTATGATGATTGGATGTATTATCATTTTTGTGGTTGTTAGTGTTGTCAATTCAAATTGCACCCGTATGCTTGAATAATTAATTCAGCAATTTGTTGACACATGGGAACTAATTCCAGGTTGTGGGTATCCTATAAGGAATTAGACCTCTAGATTCTAGGCTGGTTCCTATGAATTGCTTCTGATTAATAATCGGGTAAATTGTTGGGAAAGGGATAAAAAGATCTAACTCGACTACAAAACTATGAAATTTTAAATATGGTGATGCTTGCACCTAAAAATGATGATCTAAAAGGAAATTTAATTCACAATTGATTCTCAATATATCTAACTTGCACATCAAAATCTAAACAGTTTGAACTCATATAAATGCTTCATACAGAGGCTCATAAAACTATTTTCTTTCAAAGGAAAAGAACAGTGTTCTCACAATTAAGAAAATACTCTTAAATTACGAACTCAGTGTATGACCTATGAATTAAACTGAATGCATACATATACTTATGATTGAGACAGAAAAAATGAAGGTTTCAATGTTGAAACACAATATAATTCGATCAAAATCAAGCACAAGAACGTTGCCTGAAAGCTTGAAGGAAAAACCTGACACTATTGAGAAGATAAAAGGAAAAACTCCATGCTAAAACCAAGGGTAACCTGTAAAACCTACTATGTATTAATCTGAAATGATGCTGAGTTACAAATCATTCGCTTTGCAGAGTGCAAAGGAGAAAAAATAAGAACTAGAATTGAAAAAGACAAACTTTTTCAATATATACAATGTGAAGGCACTCCAAAGTGCGTGATAAAACAACTGAAAGTGATCTGAAAGTGAAAAGATGACAATCCCAAAGTGAAATCCGAGCACAAGTGAAAATCCCTGAAAAAATGGCTCAAAATCATGCAAAAATGAGTGAACTTGATCTCGAACTGGCAGTCATAAAGTATGTAATCGATATGTAACTCAAACTGAACTGAAATTCCTGAAAATGTGGGTTAAACCCATGCAAAACTACCTCGTTCTTACCAATCCGCCCATGCATATTTTAAAGTCCACCTTTCTCATGATAAATCTCCAGTTGACAATCTGATGTATAACTGAAGTAAAATGTGATTCAGCTTTATATAATATCTTCTTTACTTGTATTTTGAAAAAGATGAATTAATTAAATGATTTATAACGCATCATTTAATTAATTCATTTACATTATTTAATGCAAATAGCTTGAAGAATAAAGCTAATCTCATACTTAGCATATATTTTGCATTCTTTTAAAAAAGAAAGATTGTTTGATTTAAATATTAAAATAGCCATAAATGATTATTTTAATATTTAATGTATGATAGTTCTTCCTTTCGCGCAATATAAGTAAATGTTAAGGTAATCGTTTGTGGTCATTACCATTAATATTTAAATACAATTCTGACTTGTTGATTTCATGCAGAAAGAGTGAATTCACCATCAGTCTAAAATAGATGATAATGTAAAAGGCAAACTCACGGGCTCTTTTGATCAATAAGTTTATTGACTTAAAGTCAATACCACGGCCTTAATGAAATGATTCAATTTTAAAAGAAATGCATTATAATTCAATTAGGGCTTCAAGTCAAAACACTCGAACCCTAATCACTTCTTTTCATTCATCATTTGGCTTTTCTGGAAAAAACTTGCACAGCCATGCTGCTGGTAAGAGTCTGGACTGAACTGAAGCTCGAAACTCGAATTCGTACTGTTGTTTCATGCAGATTTTTTTGAAGATTTCCTCAGTGGAATGCGTGGTAAGTTTTTCTTTTAGCCAAATCTAGACATTCTTTCTAATTTCAAAACTATTTTCTGGTTTCTTGGTCGTAGCCATGGCCATATGCTGATATGTTTTTGCTTCTTTACTTCCTCTGTGCTGTCCTTATTTCTTTGGGATACCGCCATGAGACATAGGTCGCGGGTTTGAATGGATTTTAAACAACAATCTTGTGCGTAGGCTTTCTACCACTGAAACATGTATTTGAGCTCCATATTTTCCCTTTATTTCTGAGAAAATGCTCTCTTAGAGGCCGAAAAAACAAGAATGTGTTGTATCTTCTCTGTCTATATTCACTCTTTTTGGCCATAATCTTCCTCGCTTTGTCTCTGTGAGAGCACATACTCACCTCCTGATTTCTTAGATAAAAAAGAAAACATAATGAATAACATAGCATAATGAATAAGACAGGCTTCAAAACCCCACATCACCATATAGCTTCAACATTCTAATGTTGCTCCTTAAACTGTGCACAGACAGATACAACTCGATCCCTATCCTTTATTCTCCACTATTTATGGTCGCAGCCATGACCATATGTTGATGTCTTTTGTATTTCATTGTATTTTGTATCTGGGTATTCCTTGTCTGCATCTTGAGAGAACATTTAATGATTTTTCTGAAAACTCTATTTTTTTCTTGCTGTCTTTGAAAATCATTCTCTATAAGGAAAAGAAACTGTATTTTACTAAACATCCCTTGCTATATACAATGAAAAATATGTTATTGATTTTACTGGTTGTAGCTCTAAGCATATTTGTTGAATATTGTTATTCATAATTGTTGCTCATGATGATTACGACTGAGTTTCATTCATGCCAAAACTGCTTTCCTTGTATCTGAACAAATAAAAACTACCATTGAAAAAAAAATGCTCCATTTATTGATAATGCTGATCAACTCATACCTCACTGCCTTGACTGAAAAGTAATCAGTTGTTCTTTCCAGATTCTGATGTGGCTAACATTCCTTATAACAATGTTGCTTGTTCATTTTACGATAGTTGTTGTTCATTCATGGCACTTGAAATATGTATACCTATTCCTTGAATGATGATGCTTCGTTTTGCATAACAAGATTTCCACTATACTTCACATGCATTTTTCGTTAGCATGTTAATGATTGGTAATAGCTGTGATCATCATTTGCGATAAAATCCATGTGATTACCACTAAATCTGAACCTTCTTTCAACCCTATTAGCAGCAGCCAGATTCATCCTTTGTTGTTGATCATAGCACAGTCTTCTTGATAGATATCGTCTTCTATGATATCTTGAAAACTACCAGCTGAAAAGACTATGCTTGCTATAAGTGTTGGACTTGCCCTGTTTCATTTGCTTGAACCATTTATGAGATGAACTTTTGTCATATTCAATGAAAGATTATTCTCGCATTCAAATCTATTGCTTCTCATAGTAATTGATGCATGAACTGTAACTTGATCATGGTATCTTTGTTATTATTAAGTTACACGCCTTACAGATTTTGTAAAAGCATATCCCTTAAATGTTGTCTAAGCTATAATTTGTTGCTTCTCTGTTGAAGAACCTGTAGAGAATTAGATTATTGCAAATATGTCCTGTATGGTGATATGGTTTATGAAAGCATTCCAATGCTCGAATACTCTGTTTCTCTTTAATGCAAAGAGGCTCTAAACTTCATTTAAATGTAATGTGAAAAATATAAAGTAGAGTTGAACAGAACATGAAATTGATGAGTGCAACATTGATGCTTTTAATGGTTGTTATCAACATTCATGAACTTTGTATGAAACTTGTGAGTATATCCTCTTCGATATGCCGAGCTCAACCCTTGTGGGAGCCCGTTTTACTCCACATATCTAATGAAATGATTGCAAACATGATGAATCTGTACCTGCACACTAAAACAAACATGTTAGCAAAATAAAAGAAGCTGAAAGCTTCCATTGAATTACGTTTTTCCTCTTGATTTTTAGCCTTTCAACTGATGAATGCCTAGTTTAATGCAAATTACATTCCTATCCGTAGCATAGACACAAGGCAAAAAGTAATTCACCATTGCTTAGAGTATAACTCTAATGCCATTTCCTTTACAATTTTGCAGGTTCATGGAGCGAGGAAGCGAGGTTGTAGCTACTTGGAGGCACGATGGCTGGAAGCACCAACCAAAGTGATTCATCATTACAGGCAATGATGAATTGCTTCTCTCCTTTACGCTTATGTTATTTTCAGCTGTGTAGTTTGTACATTTGAATTTTGTATTCATCTTTTGATTGTCAGAATCAAACTTAGTTACTCTCCCGGCTTGTGCGAGATTCAACATTTTGACAAAATGAATAAAAGCATTACTATGCAAGTTTTCTCAATTTTCTATTTTAAATATTTGCACAATAAAACTATGATTCATATGTAAGATGATCTCAATGATGATCAATGAACATTTAATCAGCAAGACATGAAAATTTTATGTACCTATAAATGATGAACTTCATCCAGCTCTACATGTTTGAGCTCGGAGTGAAAAATAGGTAACAGTTAGTTCCTATCATGTGGGTTTTTTCATTTGGCAACAACTTGGAGCATTTTTAATCACTTGGATTTGATGCTTGACTTCTTTGGATTAATGCATCTCCACCTTGGCTTGTTCCTTTTCTACCATAGTTGACATGTTGGAGGATGAGAGGAGTTATTGCTTGAGATGGTGGTCATATTGGATGTTATTTCAGATATCTTAACAAAGCATGAGAACATGCTAGAGACCCATGTGGTTTCACAAATGGCTATGATGATGCATTTCATCGATTGACCTTATTCAATGTATACGAGTGGGAGAATGCTAGGAAAAGGGTGTTGTATACCTTGCACAAGAAAATAATTATAGTAATTATGTAAAATAAATATTTATTTGTGGTGAATCTCTAGGAGATGTATTTAGCCACATTAAATATTTATTTGAGTCCACTCATAAAGTTGTAGGTAACATCATGTAGATATTTTATATCTGGGTTACTCATTGGAAAAATATTTTTTATTTGGAAAATTTAGTACCAAAAAGTAAATTTTGTGGTCAATTGTTTTGTGCATTCATGGTTTTAAGGCACATGGTTTTACGTTTACCATTTAGTTTTATTATTTGATCTTGAATCTATAAAATAAAGCACATGTTTAGTGGTTGAGGTTTGCTAGTTGAGTGAGTTGTCATTTGTATTGAACTTTCTTGTTGAGTGCATATGTGAAGCATGGCATGGCACATGTGTTTGCATGGTCACCCATTGTGCTTGGACACATGGAAGATGCATTAGAAGAGCTTGATGCTTCATAAGTGCATTCATGGATACTCTATAAGTGTATTGTAATGTTTCATTGTTCAATAATGCATTGAGTGTGAATTCTTTTAGAGGCTAGGTTTTTTCTCATAAAAATTTCCTAGAGTATATCTTGTGTAAACTTGTGGTATATATTTGATATCTCTAGTATGGTTATTACATAATCTTATAAGTATTATTTTCTCATTGGATTATGTAGGAAATGGATTTATTAACCTTGCCATTTCCTAATAGTTAGTTCAACTTCAAGATTTTTAAGGAGTGTGTTAACTCAATGGAACAATAATAGGTATCTTGGGAGCCTCCACCAAAAGAAGATTGAAGAAAATTGTATTATTTCTCCATCACTACCACCTTCACTTATAAATCTTAGGTACAGTACCAGTTTATTGTCATGCAATTGGTTGGTACTACGTGTGTCTGATGATGTTGTCCCTAATGGTGTTGTTGCAAATTATTGAGGTTTTCTTTTGCAAGTGTCCACTTTTTCATTGAGATAAGGAAATAAAGATTATCACATCCCATTTTATCTATTCAAATTAGATGAATTTTAAATGTTTTAATTTACCTAGTGAAATGTGATTATATTTTTTTGATACAATGTATTAATTCAATGACATTACAATTGAATGTTCATGTGGTTTACAATATTTTAAATTATTTGGATATGATTAATTTTAAGTATTTGAATTATGGACTCATTTCCAAATTGCTATTGGTTATTTCATTGATCAATGAGTATTCTAATAATTATTGCTATTTTAATGATTATGATTTTCTAGATAAAAATCTTAGAATAACTAGTATTGGTGGTCATGAGTGAGGTAGATGTAAGATTATTTTTTCCATCTCACTTGAAAAGGGAGGGTATCATCTAGGAGAGAGTAACAAATCATGGTAATGTGGCAATTGTACCATGTCCACTAAGAACCCACATACACTTGCACTATTTTGTAGGTCATATGTATGATGATGCATTTGAGGTTTCTACCTGAGTGTCATCATGTAAACATTATATTTGATATATTTCTTGCTATCAAGTGTTTGCATGGTGTTTGATCTCATATAGTTGTTGCATACATTTGTTTGAGTTAAGTATTGGTTCTATGTATATCTTAGTGTGTGGGCATTCTATCACTTTAGGAAATAAAAACCTCACATTATTATGTTTTAAATGGCTCATCCATATTCATTTTGTGGATAAAATATAAATCTAGTTTCAATTAGAAAAAAAATGAAAGTTAAAAAGAAGAAAAAAGTGAGGTTTTGTGAAGGGGGGAAATGGAGTTTCTCAGACTTTATGATTTTTGAGGCCAACCAATTGCTAGATTTTTGCATTCATTTGCTCACCTTTAGGTGCCTCCATGTAGTGGAAGGAGGTTATGCCAATGTTGTTGAAAAGTGGAATGTGTTGTTTTCCATGAAGAGATTTAGAGCATGATAAACACTAAAATTGTGGATTTTTGTTACACTTTTGAAAGTATTTGTAGAAAGAGAGAAAATGCCTTTGGTAGGGGTTTTTGGAGATAAATTTTGTGGCATTGATAGGGGCTATTGTTGGGCAGTTGTGGAGGAGAAACCAAGGGGAAAACAGAGAATTGTGATCCACCATTGCACGTGTATGTGGCTAGACTATATTTGTTTTCTTAAAAACTTTTCCTATCATTTCTTTGTATACTTCAATATTAAAAAAAAATCTTTCACCAACAAATCTAATTTGTTCAAATTTATGTTGTTATTCCTAGATATACAAATATATAAAATATGCTTGAAATCTAACTATGACTAGGTTGGGCATGTCAATAACAGTTATAAATGAATCTCTTTCCTTCAATAATTTATGAAATAATAGGGAGTTAGCTTAAGTTTATGTGCTAGTCTTAAGTCTTGAAAATTCCCTGACTTTTATCATGTTGAAATCTACCTGTGTGGGATTTTTGACAAGGTTGAGCATGAAAATAACATTTAATATTGTTTTGAACAACATTCAAAGCTATGTAAATAGTTTTCATACTTTGGTAACATATTCCTATGTATTTGGTTGACCCTATAAGTTGTATAAACATCTAGTTGGGTGTAGATGAAGGTGGGAGGAGTTGTAGAGAGTTGAAAGTATTTGAGCAAAGGTTGTATGCTAACAATTTGACAAAATGTTTTACCAAAAAAAAACAATTTGACAAAATGTCTAGTGTCAATGTTAAAAAAAGAGGTGAAGCTAGCTCATTTTCAACCATGAGTCATTATTAATCATCTATATATGCATGCATACTTATGTGTGTAAGTTACATATATCTATGAGTGTATTTCAAGTATTCATTCAAATGTTGTTAGATTAAACCAATTATTTAAGCTTTATATATATACTTGTATAGAGAACTCCTTTGAAAACTTCTAGCAAAGGAAAAGTATGAAATGAAGAGTGGAGCAAGGTCCATGATAGACCATGCTACCTTTAGAGAGAAACCATGTGTCATTGGATTTGATGATAAATAGTCAACAAGAGTTTGATGCATTGAGTCAATAGATGGCTAAAAATAAATTGCTATTAAGGGTGAAGTTCAAACAAGGGAAATTTGGCCTTGCATTTCTTGCATGGACTATGAAAAAAGAGCTCTACCAATACTAAAATGTTTCCATCAAAGCTCAAAAGAGGATCTCAAAGTGATATGGAGATTCATCAAATGAAAATACAATGCATCCTAATTAAATTAAAGGAAGAACCAACTTGGAGAAACCACAACGGATTTGGCATGCCAATTAAATTTCTCAAAGAATATAACACATCTTGTAAGTTCACTTAATGTCAATCACAATGTGATGTGAATCTGAATGAAGTGGGTTGACATTCAAATAGAAATTCATTGTTCAAGAAATCATTATCAAAGGTTTACATCCATTATCAATTCAATGTACCATATAACAATTACAATACCTTCAATTTTATGATTTGATATAAAAAATTCTTTAGATTATAATATGAACTAGATTATTGCTAAAAGGTTTGTCTTTCCAAATCCATATTAAACTTGGTTAGTTGAATGTCTTTTGTAGATTTGATTCAAATTAAAAATCTAGAATGTCTTGAAACACAATTATAAGATAATTGAAACAATATTATTTTTTATTAAAAAAATCTGAGGTAGTGTTGTGTGAATAAGTAATTGAATTTTTTCAAACTATTTTTGTTGCTTCTTGCTTATGAACCTTTTCAAACATAACTTTCAATTTGTTGTTTCAATGTGTTTTATTCAAAAATTTAATTACCTTAAAATAAAATATGTTATGCTATGTAGTAAGAACTGAAATTACAAGATAGAATTATTCTATTGAAAATGTGAATTATATTTATAATTATTTGGCATTAAAACTACATAAAATATTAAGCATTACATGTAATTGTTTAATGTCAGTTTATTAATGTCAGAAATTTAGTTATTTACATAATAGTTTTTTAAATTAATCAATGTTGTGGGATTCCCCTATCACGATGGGCATGGCAGGCTTTCCTTTATGAGAATTATATTAACCATTTTCATACTAGTAGACTATTCAATAGAATTAGTGGTGACAAAAACAAAAAAGTGATTTTTCAGTCTAAATGAATTATTATTTGTTAGTTACAAAATTTTTGAATAATGTACAAGTTCAATGGAACAGCCGATGTTTATTATAGGGGCTATGTTGTATTAGTTTCATAAATACTATTTTCATGAATATGTCAGAAATTTTAGAGTTCTCAAAATCTTTCACTCTCATTTGAATCTGGTCAACAATTAAAGATAAACATTTGCAACTATTACTTTAAATTATGGATTCCTTGCACTTAGATTTTATCTTCATTTAGTATACAATAATTATATCTTTTGCTACAAATTTGAAGATTTTGAATGACACAATATGTAAAGGATCTTTTGTATATTACTTCTTATTATTACTTATAAATTACTTCAAAAATATATATTTAAAAATATATTGTATCAAACTAACTAAATACATGAGAAAACAAAACCACATTTCAAATAAAGAAAAATAAATTAATTAATTATTATAAAGCAACTTGTCAACACATGGCTTCAAACTCTTCTTTGACAGATTGGATTTCCTCGAACATTGGTTTACATCATTCATAGATGCAATCTTGATTTGTATTCCTATCCACTGTCAAGAAATTGTTTCAAGGTCAAGTGGATTTTCAATGTATTTTCTCCACTAAGCAACTAGCATTCATCTTCACAAAGAATCTTCTTAAGGCTGCATTCCCTAAGCTTTATACTCATTAGACTTCAAGGGCTTCCAGCACAGTAAGATGATTCATAGTGAGGTGACAACAATAGATTGATGGTCAACCTTAAGAGGATAATGGTGTGCTAATGTTGACTTTGGTCCTCGGAGAAACTCATCTTTCAGTTCTTATTTGGATTCAAATGGCCCTACATACATCGTGCATTGTGGAATCTATATTGAGTCTTGTCAGCCTCTTCCATATTCTAATGACTTGATGCGTATATATGCTTAGATCATTGTTTGTATCTCATTCCATTTACTATATTTGAAGTAATTCCTTTAACTTAAGGACACCAATACAACATCTTGTCTCTTATTCTTGTGTAAACTTGCTAGGAGTTATTTCTTTTTATTCTCAATTTATGTTGTATTCACTCCTAAAATAATCTGCATAATTTCCACTGTAATTTTGAAACCCCTGGTTTATAAATGCAGTCATGCTAATTGGTCTTAAGGATTATGGCTATTCCTTGTTTACATGACACTAATTTGGCATGATGCTTGTCCTATATACATGATTCAATGTGATATTAGTTGCATTATCAATAGTGCTGGGTTGATCTGGCATTATGTATAGTCTTTGTAAAATGTTTTTCTATGGTTTTTTAATGTTGAATCTAAAAAGGTGCGTCAGTTGCTAAATGCAGTTAAGCATCTAGGACAATGAATGTTTCAATAGAAGACAGGACTATCAAATAAGTGGTATCCATGTCCCACAATAACCTCGGAAGTAGAGCTCCAAATTTTAAACTACCTATATACAAGATCTAAGAATATTTTATAAATATGATGTACAAACATAAATAGATCAAATTGGGCAGCACTTCACCTTAAGATATACCCAACAATAAAAATGTTCTTATTGTTGCACTGCAAATGGATTCCCAGACCTATAAATGGAGTGAGACGGGTACCAGCTATAAAGTATGAAGTTGGCACTGAATGGCTGTACAAAGAAACGAGAAAGATGAGACTTGGAATGAAAACCTTAGCATCTAATCTCAAATTTTCCCACTATTTGTACTTGATTCTTGAGAAGCTGGCCAATTATTTATTCAGATATCAAGGAACTGAAGTTATGTTCAGGTAACCAGGATCTAAGGTACAATGACAATGTAACGGAAAAATTATCATTTTTGTGAGAATGGGTGTGTAAGAATTTCAATAACTCAAGTAAATCAAACTTGGGTTATAAAGGAAATATATTAGATAGTTAGGTTTTCTTGGACAAAGGCTGGTGTCCCCAATGTCCCAAGGATGTTTCCTCCAATGTCAGGAAAGGTCTCGCTTCCAGGCAATGGCTTCACTTTGCCACTTGGTTCTACCATCACCGGGTATTTCATGAGATGACCCTTCATTTCAGTCACCTGCTCAGAACTGAATTGCTTCCAATAGCTTTCAGAGATATCCCTCACTCTCCTCACACATTCTAAGCTTTCTGGATAATGAAAGCAATCCTCAATCATTCCAAGGTGTTCTGCCCAAAGAGACATTCTATAGCCATATACCTGCAACAGTAAAATGTGAAGAGTAATGATGAAAATTTTTGTTACACAATAATTGGAAAAAACATTTGTTATAAAATGAGACTATAAACATCTTTTCCATTCATGAGGAAGGCTGTTTAATGTGATTGACTGTGGCAAAGGGACAATGTTAAAAATAGCATAGTACCAAAGGAAGGACTTCAGAAATGAAACCCGAAATAGTGTCCTATCATGAAAGCATATGGAGGGAATTTTCTTGATTGAAAAGACCAAATGCCCAGGGAAGTGGACTTGTTTTCTACTTCCCAAAAACATCAAACTGTATTGGAGTTTTAGTTTATGACAAGGAACACTAAAGGCACTTCAGACTCTTAGAGTATGTAAATATATATGTGATAATAAATGGGAATGCGGCAAATCAAATGACAAAAATAATGAACTCTATTAAAATCGATTACCTGACCATGTGGATGATCTCGCTTTTTAGCCCATGTATATTGGGGTTGATATGCACCCATAGCAATCTCTGTGTCTCTTGAACCATCCAAGGAGCGTTGATTAATGTTTGCGGACCCCAGAATGACATACTCATCATCTACAATCATACCCTTTGAATGAACATAAATCATGAAGCGGCGATTCTTCAGAGCTCGAGCCTGTCACATAATTCATGCCATTAAACAATTCGTAAATGAAAGTGCAACATCTAGATGGATGGAAAGAGATTAGCATGAGTGCTGGTTAGAAAAGCAACTTCAAATTTGCGCCAACTCAAAAATAAAACTTAAACTAAATTTGAATCTAATTTAAGCAAACAGAAAAAGAAATGTGTCATTCTCCTACCAGCAGAATCACTATATCAACAGTTAAGACTTAGTTAAAAAGGTACAAAGTTACTCACCACAAACATATCAACTTTAATTCAGCCGTTGCACAACAGAAGGTGACACACAACATTTAAGTGTACAATGTATATTGTATGGAAGTATTAACAAAAACATTAAAGCAACTTACATGAGGTGTGTTTTCTTGAGGTGTACTTTTAAATGATGCTTCATTCAAGTCCTTTACTTCACGATTCCCAAGGCAAAAGAAGTTCAAATAATCTTGTGGATGATGTGTAGATTCAAGACCAACTTCTTTCAAAGCCTTGGAAATAGTCTCATACATCATCTGCATTGTCTGTCCCTGAAATGCCGAAAAATGTAGTGAAGAGATAAATAATTAAAATCTTTAAGGAAAAATAATAGGATCCCAGTAAGGACGAGGAATCATTCTAAGCATCTTTTATAATTTATAGCCTCAAATTATACTTTTCCTCATTTATATTAAAACAAATCAAAACTATGAGACAGATGCATGTACCAGACTAATCTATGCGAAGATTTTAAGCAGGCAATCTTAGTGTTTGAAATCCATACCAAATATATATAGAAACAATAGATGTACTGAAAATAATGTATGTCTCATACAGGACACATTTGGAAATCTACATAATCATTCATGTATATTTGCCTTAGGAAGAGAAAATAAATACAAGCTTTTGACTTGATTGTCACAATACTGGCTGTTGCTAAACAAGTAGACAGACCTCTATTACTAGAAGGGAAACCAATAAAACATTGAGTTTGCTATACAAGTACAGGTAGGCTTTTATTCAAAAAGGTAGGTAACATTCAAATACTGTTAGCTCTAGCTCCACTTAATGGGACCTCATTCTGCCTAAATTGTGTAAACAATCTTTCCGGGGCAATAAATCCATCCTACTCATGCAATGCATCAAAGACACAATCAAGTACATAAAACGCCTTTCATTCAAATTTTCATATATTCTCCTCCTTAGTTGAAACTTTTATATTACATGAAGCCCAAATAATTTACATTTCAGCTTCCTAATTTAGAATCCACAATGTACAAACTTGAAAAACAGAAAACAGGAGCTAGAAGAAGAAACTAACGTGATTTTTTTTCAGCTTATTAACCTAACACTTTAGCCTTCATAGTTATTTCCATAGTTTTCCTTGATGCTATACATCTCAACTTTGGATACTCTTAAATAAATTCCAAAATTGTTCTGAAACCATAGGTGATTAAGTTAGATTTCTTTAAGTTTACCTGCCAGTAAAGAATCCGCTGCATTGCCAGACTGGTTGGATTACCTTCTGGCCACATTGGCACCAGAACATAAACTGCAAATCTCTCATCCGCTCTAATTTTTTCTACTATCTTCAGAGAAAGTTCCATTGGAATCATATTGTTGGCACCTTGCATATAAAAATATTTGTCAATCTTCTTATATTACATAATCAACAAAACTAGCATAAATTACAAAAGAATATGGCCTGCTCTAAAGGAATTATTTTGACCATGGTAGTAGCATTACATTCAAAACATCCATGATAAATCCCAATTAATCAGGATTTATCACAACATGTCACATTTCCTCACCCTACTCCAACTTTTTCATAAGATAGTTTTGATTTCTTTATTCTGTATCTTTTTTGCTTCATTTTTATACTTAACGAGACTAGACTACAGCGCAAAGGCAGATTTAATATGTTTGGCATGGGATTAGTGTATTTTAAATTTTCTTAAACTTATAATTTTGGTTTACACTGAATCTCTTTTAGAAGTTGAATCTTAAACCAGACGGGTTTTCTTTTAATTTATATCCTAATCAGAGTTTAAGAAAGGCAGGACTGCTCCTAAGATAACTATGCTTCATAAGAGAAAAGCCTATTGTTTTAGGGCCAGAAATATGCTTCTTGTATAAATCCTCCTAGGTGAAAGTAAAACAGATTTTTTTAGAGTGCTATTCAAGTTTTTGTAATCAACATTTTTATAATGTATAACATCTGCTTTTATCTATGAGCACTATATATGAAATGAAATAAAAAAAAATTAGTGTTTTTCTCTACTTTTACATTAGTCCCAATTTTTTGCTTAGTTTTTCCCAGTTTAAACCCAGGTAATTGGATTCTACTAAAAAATTTACAAAGCCATGTCAATGATGTGTAAATGCAATGAGACTGATTTTGATCATGAAGCATTGTTGAGGGGGAACTGTACAACCTAGTAAGTTTAGAAAAAGCAAATTAAGGGGATAAAACTAAACATTCAATTCCAAATATAAAAATGTTAACAGAGACAACTAGTCAAGAATTAGCTTTGTTCATCAAAATTACATCTGAGATTTGATTTCCATTTGTTATCAGAAGCAGCATCCTCCTTGGTCTTTTGTAGTTCAAGGCCTAAAAATTCATACTATGTAATCAGCTGCTTTGCTAATACGTCAAGGAAGTAACTGTTAAATCTTATTTGAGAGCATCTTTTTTTGTAATTCCAGTTACTAGAACTAAGTAGCATAAAAATTAAGGGATATAGAAACAGTTCCATAGGTTATCATCTTGCAGCAAGCTTATGATGAACATGAAAGATTTTCAATTTTCCATTCCAATTCTTTCATGAATCCTTGATTGAAGGGGTAGCAAATAATGAACATATCTTACCACTTACATGTACATGATATTGCTACCACTATTATTTTTGACTTTTTGATAGCTATTCCGTATGAAAATATATGCATTCTGTCATGTCCCCGAAATCATGATAACAAAATATTTGAAGTATTGAACATTTGACATCATTACAATTTTGATTGTCAAAGACAATATCATAATTATGATTAATATTATATTATCAAAATTCAATAGACTATCCCCAAAATATAAATATTGGACATTATAATCATTGTAATGATATGAAATAGATAATATACATTGACAATTTATTATAATACAAGTAAACGCAACATCCACGATAAGATAGCCTAAAATATTATTATAGAGTATAAATGATAAAATATAAATACTAAACGATTATCAATATAATATTTTAAAGTATACAAGGGGCATTACAGACTATTGATTATTATTAACTTGGAGTATTTCATATTAAACGCCATTGGCCTTTGAGTATTACGGCATTATTCACTATCAAGTGACTTTGGGAGAGGTCAACATTGTTATCTCCTGTGAATGGACGAACTATTCCTGGCATCACCCTTAGCATACGATACATGGCTCAAGGTCCTTACATCCAAAAGATGATTGTCGTGCCACCATCGAAGGCTACCTTATAATGTTGCTCGGTGATTATTACTCTCTCTATGGGCAGCAGCGACCTAAAAGAAGAGGGACACACTCAACTCTGAGAATTGTTTATGATGTGGGAAGGTAATTTCCTGAATGGGGACTTAAATTTGAATCACTCTCAAACTATCTCTTCATCGCCATCTTGCCGTGTGGTGGGAGGTCTCCATCAATCCCAATTCCCCATCAGCAATATAATGTATAGAAGACTCGGAAATGCCAACACTCTCTATATACAATAAATAAATTCAATCTCAGGACATGAAATGTAGAGTCGACATTTAATAACATATGCGTATCCAAATCCACTTCCTATGCACATATACTCAAGCACAGCAATTAAAGACAATGATTAATATTAAGGCCCAAATTTGTTAATTAAGGCTACCCTTAGTTTGGAAAGCCACACCACTAATGAGAGGTCATACCTGTTGAGAAGAGTCATCACCTTCTTGAACCAGCACCTCTATTCAAGTAATCATAGGATATAAAAACAAACAATAACAAAGAAAGTTAGGGGAAGGGAGGATCGAATAGTTTGGAAACTACTTCATCATTAGATACATCACCCAATCAATCATTCCCAGAGAATATACATATCAGAGCCAGCGAATCAGGTGAGACTACTCACTTAGTTTTAATATTTAGTCGTCCTCAAGCTAACATATCAATGCTACTCGAGCCTTTGTTTGCCCAGCCAATCTGTGTATCATTAGAAATAATCTATAGACTTGATTCATTGAAATGCATACTGTCGCCTCTAATGTGTTGGAATCATTCCTTCTTGGATATCGAATTCTGGAAATAGACTCACTGGTAATCGGCATTGCATTTAGGGGACTGTGTAGTCCTTGACTAATTATAGGCCATAATGGTTTACCTCCTATAGATATGGTTCTATTAATGATTGATCTACATCTAAATCTAATTGATGTCTGATTTTTGGCAAATTACATTTGTATGAAACTAATGTTGGACCTGCAGGATATAGTGAATTGCACCATCAAAAGAATATAATGAACAGATAGACATGTATATTGCTTAATTTAGTTATGCATTCTGATATACCTTCATGTTAGGACTATTGAGTTTTCTGTAGCTCGGACAGGTACTTTTGCATGTGTGGTGTCTACGCATGCATAAGTCGCCAGTAATGTTTTCCATGCACTTGACGGAAGATTTGTAATCTTCAATAAAATAAATAAAAAAAAAACTTTAGTTTTACTGTTAGTTAATAGCTATGTTTAGCTTGGAGGTGTTAAGTTACCGAGGGTTATTAATTGGAGTGTGGAGGAAGAGTTGACATATTGAAAAGAAGAGAATTTTGTAGAGAAGCTGAGGAAGAAAGAGTAAGAGAATTTCAGTGTGAGAAGAGGAGGCAATCACAAACTGCTATACTTTCTGCTGTAATTTTTACATTCTTCTGTGAGCACGAAATTAATAAAATTCTTCTTTGCTGGTTTTTTCCCCTTGTGGGATTTCCGGGGTAAATTATTTGTGTCAATTTTCGTGGCTTGATTCTTTTATGTCCACTGCATAACTCTAAGTTAAAGAGATCAATGTATTGCTGTTCATAAATTTCAGATCTGGAAATTTTATTTTCTGTGCATAAAATCTGAGTATAAAATATTTATTGGAATAGCAATCTGATCTGGGTTCTAAGAAATTTAACATGGTATTAGAGCTTTGAACTTTGAATACGAAGCCAAGATTTGTGATGCAGATTTCAAGAAAAAAAAATTAGTTTTTTTTGTCTCCAGTTCTTTTTGTGGCTATGGCAACCAGTATTCGATACGAGGACAGGCTTGAAGGTGCATCTAACTTCTTGCAAAGGAAGGTTCGAATTACATTTGTTCTCAAGGAGAACAGGTTGTGGATCTATGCTAGTAGAGAAGTGACACCACCAACAAATGATCATGTTGCCTTAGATTCGCATGAAGTCAAAGAGGCCAAGGCTTAGAGGATTATCCTGGATGGAGTATGAGATCATTTAATTCCTCATTTATCAGGGAAAGACACTGCTCACAAGACTTTATCAGAGTGACTATCAGAGTTGTAAGATGATGCTCAAAGACAAATTGCATAATACCAAGATGTCCAAAGGCAAGAGTGTGACTTCTTACTTGTCCAAGCTGACACAGGTCAGGGATGAGTTGGCTGTTGTTGGAGAGATGATTGATGAAGATGACTTGGTGTGTATAGCCTTGAATGGTTTTTTGAAGCACTGGGAAGTGTTTGTCAAGTGTGTTGTTGGCAGAGATCGGCTACCTGATTGGGCGAGGCTTTGGGATGATTTTGTTCAAGAGGAGATCCGTGAAGGTGCTCATCGAGAAGATCAGACGAAGAAGGGTCAAGACGAAGAAAATCTTCCTCTTGCAAGCAAGGGTAAGAAGAAGTCCAATAAAGAGTAAACGGAAGGTTCTTCTTCCAAGAGTGGGAAGAAGAAAGATCTGAGCAAGATAAAATGTTTTTGCTACCATCATATGGGTCACTATGCCAGTCAATGTCTGAATAACAAAAATTAAGGACAAGCAAAAGAAGCAAGTTGTTGCTACAACAAAGGTGGACGAGTTTGCATCACAATTTGAGAATGAGTTTTCACTCATTGCCTGTCTCTCGAGTTCAATTGCCAACAAGGTATGGTATATTGACAATGGGGCTTCTTGCCACATGACAGGAGTCAAAGAATGTTTCACCAAGTTGGAGGAGAAGATGTTGGATTTCTATATTGAGCTTGGAGACAATGCCAAGTATCATGCAACTGGTATTGGCACCGTCAAGTTTCAGAGGGAGTCTGGCAAACCCTTGTTGGTGGAGGATGTGTTGTATGTCCCTAGCATGACAAAGAATTTAATCTCAATTTCTGCTTTGGAAGACAAGGGTTAGATTATGACCTTTGAGAGGGGAAAAGTCTATATTCGTCCCAAGGATTCCAAGGTTGCAAAAGTGATTGGAGTTAGGCATGCCAACTTGTTTCGGATACAATTTGAGCTAGCACATGCATTGGTTAGTCGCTATAAAGGATTAGGCGAATTGTGGCACAAGAGGATGGCTCACCTTCACCATGGAGCACTTAATATTTTCAAGGAAATAGTGACGGGGCTGCCTGAGATGAGGACAGAAAAGCATGAGGTGTGCAAAGGCTGTGCACTTGGGAAATATGTCAAGACCAGTTTTCCAAGCAACGACACTAGATCCAAAGTGATTTTGGTTGTGCTCCACGAGGACGCATCCCCTATGATTTTTGGCTATTTCTCGTACCGGGTACGAAACGGGGATGCGGGGACGACTAGGAAACATCCCCTGGCCGTCCCTTTTTTGCCACCGAGTACCCGGTACTTACCGGGTACTTTTACAAAAAAAAGGGGGACATAGGGTACGGCTAGGAGTACCCGATACGGCCCAGCCGTCCCTCGTCCGTACCGGGTACAGCTAGCCATACCCTACAGCCCAACAGCAAATAAAACGTGTTTTTAAAAAAAACATAAAGCTTTTTAAATTAAAAGAAAGGCATGGAGGGGCCCACAAGGGACGCCCCATGCCACTTAACCTAATGTTTACCTTATATGGGGCTTAAAATGAGAAAAGCAACTCATTTTTACTTCTTGCCATGTGAAGTGAAGGAGAGCAAAAGAAGAGCAACTGAGTGAAGGAGAGAAGAGCAGTTTGAAGAGGAGCTTAGGGCATTATTTCTAGCATATTAGAGGTATGTTTTTCATCTTTGTTTTGTATTTGCTATTTGTTTAAATTTTTGCAAGATTTTTTTTAAGTTTTTCAACACATAGGAAGGGCATTTAGGGTATTTTTTTGTTTTGTTTTGAACTTGCAGCTCTTTGAAATCAAAAACTTCATAAAAATTTTGAAAACAACCATGAGTAACAGCAGTGATAGTGAAAGTGATGATATTGAAATCCAAATGGAGGAAAGAACTCAAACTCAAAGAACTAGAAATAGACCTAGAAGTAATTCAATTGCAAACATTGGGGGTCTTCAGAGACTGGGAGTGGAGTAGGGTCAGCAAGTTCAAACCCCTTTGAATGTCCATCTGAAATCCTCAAAAAATGGGAAAAAGGCCCATTTAACTCCAAAAAACCTCTACTACAATTTGCAACAAGAGTTGATAAAAACAAGAAAAAAAATTCAGGGGGTAGTAGAGTATGGGAGTGTCATTTGTGCCTCAAACAATATAGGGGCAGCTATACAAGA
Source organism: Sequoia sempervirens (assembly GCA_007258455.2). Classification (NCBI taxonomy): domain Eukaryota; kingdom Viridiplantae; phylum Streptophyta; class Pinopsida; order Cupressales; family Cupressaceae; genus Sequoia; species Sequoia sempervirens. The sequence goes on from VDFB02130638.1 coordinate 148,404, forward strand.
GTTTATTGCCATCTTTTGTGGATTGGTGGTCAAGGGGTGAAAGGGTGTAGAAAAATAACCCAACAACAAAAAATTGAGGCAACTATATTGCATATGGAGGGGGAGGCATTAAAAAAAGGGGTTTCAGTTGAGAGTTTGCAGCTTAGTACGGGAATGTCTATACCATCAGCGGATGCTGCTTCAGCTTCTCATTCTCATGTGGGGGAGGATTCTACTAGAGGAAAGAAAAGGAGTATGAATGTTGTTGATATGTTTAATGTTACAACAAGAGATGGGGCTGATTCCTCTATTGCCAAGTTCTTTTATGCTAATGCCATACCATTTCATGTCTCACGTTCACCATATTTTAAACAAATGTGCAAAGACATTATAGCTGCTGGTCCCTCATATGTTCCACCTAGAGAAACTAAGCTACGTACCACCCTTCTTGATAAAGAGTACTCCAAGGTTAGTATTTTGATGGAGGATATGAGACAAACATGGTTGACAGATGGCTACTCCATAATCATGGATGGGTGGACTGATATCAAACATCGGCCACTCATCAATCTTATTGTCACTAGTACAGCAGGCTCTTATTTTCTTAGAGTTGTAGATTGTTCAGGCAAAAGGAAGGATGCAACCTTCCAATTTCAGATTTTGAGAGATGCTATAGAGGAGGTTGGAGCCTCTAATGTTGTGCAGGTATGATTTTCTTTCTTTCTTATTTTTTATTTTGATTTTCTTATTAGTTATTTAAATTTTTTATATTTATATTTTATACTAATCTCATATCAACTTGATGATATACCATTGCCAGGTAGTGACTGATTCAGCCCGTGTGTGTAAATTAGCTGGATTGATGGTGGAGAGTGCTTATAAGCATATTTTTTGGACCCCTTGTTGCGTGCATGCATTGAACAATACCTTGAAGGACATTGGGAAGATAGATTGGGTGAAGGCAGTGGTTGCAGAGGCTAGAGAGGTGCAAATGTTCATTTGCAACCATCAGACTTCACTTGCTTTGTTTAGAACATTTTCGAGGAAGGAATTCCTCAAGCCCGTGGAGACTAGATATGCCAACTACTTCATTTTATTGGAAAGGATGCTTGAGGTCCAAGAGGCTCTACAATTAATGATGGTCAATGTAGAGTGGGGTAGATGGCATGAATCAAGCACAACGGAGGGAAAAAGGGTGAAACAAAAAATCCTTGATGATGACTGGTGGTCCACAATGAGGTAAGAAAATTGGCATTGCTGATTTTATTGTTTATTTGAATTATTAATTTATTTTTTAATTTTATTATTGCTGATTTTCATTTTATTATTTAATATTTATAGGCTAGTTGATTTTAATTTTTGTAACTTGTTTGCACTTGCAGATATATATGCTCCTTCATCCAGCATGTTGTGCAAATGATTAGATATGTTGATACTGACTCTCCTAGCCTTGGAGAGATTTATGAGACCTTTGATAGTATGCTTGTACAGGTCAAGCAAGCAATTTATAGCAAGGACCCTTCTTTGGCATTTTATGAGGAGAATCTGTAGGAACCCTGGTGGTTCTCAACCCCGAAACCCTAACTGTGAATTTTGTTTTTGCAAGTTTTGTGTTTTTGATAGATTTTTGCATGAAAACAAGAAGCTGCGATTTTACTCTAAAATTGCCTAAAAATCCAGAATAAATCTAAAGACAAGAAAAATGCTTGGAAATTGCTTGGAAGAGGTAGGCGCTTAACTTTATTGAGTTTCCAGAGCACTTACAATAAATAAAATGAACATATGAAGGAGAATACAATTTTTTATTAATGGAACCTGATTTAATTGTAGTCTTCAGAAGGTAGAAAGAACATGTATGGCCCAAGCCAGATGTTGAACTCCAGTATCCAGAAACCACGCCTTAAGCTTCAGAATGTGAAGGCGCCCCAATAGCAACAAACTAGAAACCCCAAAGAAGAAGACGTACCCTCAGATGAAAAGGTACGGCCCTGCTGGTCTCAAACTGTACGGCCTAGCAGCAGCTCTCAATATTGTACGGCCTCAAGAATACACTGCCAAATCCCTATCCCACAATCCCAAATGGTGCGCCACTAATGACTGATGGAAAAACTCTGTAAATCTCTGCCTGGATAAATGAATAAGCCCAATCTGTAACCTCTATGTGAAGTCACCAAGATGCAATCTTCAACTGGTATTGCACAGTTTCAATATGCCAAACTCTGAAGAGGTATCGTTCTCCAGAATCGATTCGTCTGCTGAAACCCTAGGTTTTGCAAACTCCAATGCTCAGAGCAAAATAAGACAAATTAGAATATCATATCAAAATGGTTCGATTTGTCTTCCCTGTGAATATATATCTCTCTTGAAAAGTTCGACCCAAAAGCTCTTTTTAATAATCATTTAATGAAATGATTAAATTCGCCTTTTTGACTTAGGAGAAATTATAAATAATTAAATGACGTCTCATAAATGAATAATAATTATTCATTATGTCAAATATATCACTTTATTATAAAGTATTAAAAATACTTTATAATTGTTGTACCCCAAAATTAAAATTTTTGTTACACTTAGATATTTTGAAGAAATGAGTCAAAGTCTTGTTAAATCAGTCAAAAAGGTCAAAATTTGGGTGTGCATGTCTTGCATGAGAGGTTAAAACGCAAAATTTTCAATTTCTGACGATCTGGGTCTGCTAAGAGCAGCTTAACCTACAAAACCCAGATCTCAGTTTTTCATCCCTAAATTTTAGGAAAACTGCTATTTTTAGAAATTTT